>JASDQU010013404.1:116837-128912 GCA_032191745.1 Picea mariana | reverse complement strand
GTACCAAATAGATCCTACCCTTGTAGTAGATGATATCATCTATTACCCTATAGCTGTCATCATGTACCTGTCCATCCATAAGTTCATAAGATTTTTTTTTTTTTTTTGAATACTCCACCAAAAGGTGGGACTTCCAATCTGCAGAAATCTCCATAAGAGATAGAGTAGTTGACTTCATTGAGAGGGCATCCACTACAACGTTGTTTTTACCCTTCACATACTCTATCTCGAAATCATATGTTTGGATTTTACTGACCCACTTTTGTTGCCTTTCGTTTAAATCCTTTTTCTCTAAAAAATACCTTAGGCTAATGTGATCTGTTTTAACTTTAAATAATTTACCCACCGAATATTCCCTGAATTTGTCCAAGGCATGCATGATTTCCAACATCTTCTTATCATATATGGAATAATAATGCTCATTCTCCTTGAGATTCATTCTCTCAAAGGCTATAGGGTGATGATTTTGCATTAATACTGCTCCTATTCCTTCCCCGGATGCATCACACTCTAGTACAAACGACTGAGTGAACTCTGGCATTGCTAGAACTGGGCATGAAATCATCACTTTTTTAAGTCTCTCAAAAATCTCTTGTGCTTCCCCCAACCAACCAAACACACCCTTCTTTGTGAGGTCCGTGAGAGGTGTTGTCCACTGTGAAAATCCTTTAACATACCGCCTGTAGTAAGTGAAGAGGCCTAAGAAACCTTTCAACTCTGTCAAATTCTTAGGTGTGGGCCACTCCAGAATAGCTCGGGTTTTGTCCAAATGAAATTGCACTCCATTTGCTCCTATCACATGCCCCAAATATAACATTTCCTGCATCCCAAATTCACACTTGGACATTTTTGCATATAATGATTGCTCACCAAAAATTCCCAATACCTCATCCAAGTGTTGTAGATGTTCTTCCCAGGTCTTACTGTAGATGAGGATGTCATAAAAAAATACTAGTAGGAATTTACGCAGCTGATTTTGAATGTATGGTTCAAGCATGACTGGAATGTAACATGTATGTTTGTCAACCCAAAAGGCATAACCAAGAATTCATAGTGTTCGTAATGGAAATGGAAAACTGTTTTTGGAATGTCTTGTTCCCTTACCCGAATCTGATGATACCTAGAACGAAGTTCAATTTTTGAAAAGTATTTTGCCCCCTGTAATTCATCCATCAATTCATCAATCCAAGGGATTGGATACCTTTTCTTAATAGTCTTCTTGTTTAAGGCCCTATAATCTATGCACATGCGCAAAGTCCCATCTTTTGTCACCATCACTACAGAGGAAGCAAAGGGGTTAGAACTGGGTCGAATGCGTCCCAGTTTGAGCAACTCCTTTATGGTTTTCTCAATTTCATCTTTGTATACCTTGGGATGCCGATAGGGAGTAGTAATAACTGCATGGACTCCCTCTTCCAACTCAAGAATATGCTCAAATCCACAGTCAGGAGGCCTACATATAGGAATGTCTCTGAATACCTGCCCATGCTTCCGCAACAATGCATGTATGTCTGCTGGATACTGGGGTGTGTGATATGGAGGTTTCTTCACTATGAGCAAGCACTCTACCACCCACTCTATGTTTCCCTACCAGAGTACAACCTCCATCCTGTGTGACGATACCACCTTGGGAGAGTAAAGTATACATGCCTCATAAGAGTATTCTCCTTCCATCATGTCCCTGAAACTCCATCTCCATGGTCTGGTAATTTGTGGAGTATTTTCCAATAGAATAGGGCCATTGGATGCCTAGAACCACATTTGTTTCCGACACATTCACCACATAAAAGGAATCTATCAAATTATAGTTCCCAAGTTTTATGTTCAATTTGAGAATCCATCGAGTACACTCCATACTATGATTTCTTGTGACTGCCACTATAAACCCCTCAAACTCTTCGATGGGAATGCCACGCCTTGTCACCCAAGCAACATCTATAAAATTGTGGGTTGCCCCACCTTCAATCAAAACTCCCACTCAGTGGTCCTGCACAACTCCTCACCCTGAAGGTATGAAACCTGGGAAATCCCGACAATGTGGTGATAACACCACCCTTGACATCATCCTGAAACTGCTCATCCCTTTCCACACGAAGCTCCTCCTCTTGTACCTGTTCCTGATCATCCTCATCCTCCCCACTATCAGAATATACCTCAATGTAGTGAGCCTTTCCCTTTTCTGAACACCTGTGATCTGGTGCCCATGGTTCCTAGCACCTGATGCATAACTTCTTTCTTCTCAACGCTCTCTTGGTGTCATCATCCATCTTGTCCTTCCTTGGCCATTCCTTCTGGAAAGGTTTTTTAATCTTTGTCTTGGTGGGAAAGGTTGGTTTGGGAGGAAACCTTCTCCTTGATACTGCATCCTGCAAGTCCCTAGTCCTACTAATAACATCTTGTAAGGTGGTGGGTTTATAGGCCTTAACCCATCCACATAATGTTTCAACTAGAGCCTTTGTGAACAACATGAATAGCCGGTGCTCCGATATGTCAATCACCATGATGGAGACCCTATGGAACTCTAATATAAAATCCTCTGGGCTACCTGCCTATTTGCATTGGGCTAGCTCTCTGAAGTGAATCTTAGGATCCTTCTTGTCAAAGCGCTCTATGAGCCTTTGCGTGAAGTCTAGGTACAAAGTGATGTTATTATGGCCCAAGGTCACTAGTCTGTGATACCACCAATCATGGGCTTCCTCATCAAGATTGAATGTGGAAAATTTGATTGCATTTGTCTCCATCATTGGGTTGTGTTGGAAATAGTTATCCAACTTCTATACCCAAGCCCTCACTGTGCAGCTGGATGACCCATCAAAGTTGGGACTGGTCAACTTTCCCAATGTGCGTTGTAACTCAAAATTCTAGTTGAATTCCCTATTGAACCCCTTTGACATGTTCCTGCTCTTAATATTGCAAAACTATGGAAAGGACATAACTGAGTGGAAGTCGTCTCCTAAGGCCCTGTACTCYTGCAAATACGCCCCAAATGGTTCATCTTGTTCAACCTGCACTATTTGTCCTGCTGTTGGGCTATCCAAAAACTAAGGTATGGTAAGTCTAGGTGTCCTGTTATTAAGTGCAGATGACTCTGCATGGTGGTGTGCACATGAATTYTGTTTGCATTATTGGATCCCCCTTCACCATTGTTGCTCAAGTTGTTTTTACTTTCCCCTRGTTTGTCTGCTAACCTGTTTATTGCTACCAACATTTCCTTTTGGMCCATATCTAGATCATTCAGAGCACTAATGAGGYTGTTAAAGGTTGTCTTACCYGAATCCTCCACAGTTTCCTTACCTTTGTCTCTTTCTAGTTGAGCCTTTGTTTCTTCCCTATCCAGTACAAGTTCCTTGCTTCTATATCTCTGCCATCTATAAGTAATATTCTGCAGATCATCAGAATTCATTTAACTGCTTATGGTTTCATGTTCGTGCCAAATACCCACAACTAGCGAGGAACATGCTCTGATACCACTGAAATGTTCCCTCTCTGTTATTAAGGATCTCTCTTTGTTTTGTGTATGGTGTGAAACTTCGACACATTGTTATTACAGTGGTGGCTTTAAAGTATTGTTGAGATAGTAATTTTTTCAAATAGTTTGGAGTCCCATTTGATATATTTTTGGCGCGCGCGCACACACACACACACTCAACCACAATATCTAGAACATCAAGGATCAAACTAACAACACATATATGAAAATAAATCTCATCATTATTTAGTGTTGAGTTGGGCTATTACAACAGTGAGCACACCCACAAAATTATTCCTATTATCACAACAAACAAATAGAGGACATATGACCTGGAATAAGTGTGAATACACAACAATAAGATATAAACCAACCTGGGATTTATATAGATGATGCAACAATTACAATGATAAAGGACAACTGTCCATTGTAGATGACTTGCTCCAAATGTCCAGAACTCAGCCTTCAAGAAATTGCCTTCCACACATTTTTTTTTTTGTGTATATATAATATATGCCTAGGATATACAACTCGATCTCTAGACTAATTGGTGCACCCGACAATGATGAAACACCTTTCCCAATAGATAGAACGACCCCCAACTCTGTAAACTAGCTTCTCATGAGATGATTCGACTCCTTCCTACAGAGATATCCGCCCAAAATTGATAGAAAACGATTCACCAAGGTAAATATTAGTCTTCCCAAGGTACTCGACCCCTTCTTCTTCAACAAAATGGTCTCTCCACACTAAATTCAACCAAAACAAGCATAAAACGACCCCAACATGAGTAACCCACGAATTTCCTTCAACATAATGCGCCCAACAGAGGATAAATCAAGGTTTTACCCAACAACACGACCCCCACTCTACTAAACTTGGCCCCAAGGAAGATATATGACCCAACTTCGAGAGATACTCAACCTTTAATGAATAAACTCGGCCCCATTCTAGAAATTCACCCTCCAATGAGTAGCCTCAGCCTCCACAAGAAAAATCAAACTCTACAAACAAATATCATTCACCAAGATGCTGCCACAAGGTAGATTTGACCTTTGAAAACCCAAATTGATCTTGCAAGAAGCACAAATAGTAGATCTGGATGATCTACTCCATAAATTGGCTAGGATGGATAAGTTTCACCATTGAATCTGATATTCTCCGAGGGTTTCCGTCCTCAACGCCAAAAAAAGCTACGAGAGCTCTCAATTTCAATTTCGGGAGATAATAATCATGAATGAGGAGAATTCCTCTTTTCCTCCTTTTATATTTCCCCGTTGAGATCTTTTTATTTATTTCCTGTCTTTTATTAATAAAGTCACTTTATTAAATATTTTACTTTATTATTTTAAGTGACTTCCCTTTATTTCCCTTTTCACAAAAATGACTTAATATCACCGCTTTAATGCGCTTTTTGTCCCAAGTGACACAAGTCATTAATTAATTCCCCCTTTTTAAATGCCCGACCTAACCTATGGGAATCAAATAGGTTAGCGGGTTGGCCCCTGGTGCTTAAGCAGAAAGGGACATTACAAAAACAAGGAAATAAACATAATTTCTTAAGATTTTGATTCATCATCTGACTTCAACCAATGATCCTCATTAACATGCCTAATATATTAAATATGACACTTCATACGAAACAAGGGATAATGTACCTCATGATGACATTGGTCCATCATCTTCCAAGAACTACGCTAATCGGATGTGATGAACTAAACCGACGAAGAAGAGACATTTGAGGGGCTACTGGTGTTACGAGGAAAATCACTCTATGGCATGGGGTAAACCACAAAAGACGAAAATGACTACATAAATCAACTCTAATCTCAAGTATGCTATATAAACAATGATGCTATGAAGACAAGATAAAGAGCCTACCCTGTCTGGACGTTCGGATAAGACCATCGTTGAGCACTCGAGTCAAAGCTATACACCTGCAACTTGTCCTCAACAACCAAGATACACAAGCATATGGTGATAATATAAAAAGTTAGCACATATAATAGCATAATCCATCGATATTCATAACAAATATGCCCATGGAATAACAATTCAAATATTTTCAAGACATTAATTAGATGAGAAAATAGTATTTCTATTAAAATATGAACAACATAAGTGTATGAATGACAAACTTCTATGTCGACACGTCTCGAAACTGAGAAACTAAGTCCCTTCCAGCTGGGCCTCCACCACTTCAAGCCTCCACCAAAGACAAACTCATATAAGAGAGACAATGAGGTTCTCTATCAAATAGGGAAGAGCTTGGGGGATGAACAATGTGTTCAGACTTAAAAGGACAAAGGGATGCAGACTCAATATGAAGTGAATAATTTCTCCAGAGTAACTTTTCTCTCAAAATTGAATTCTTTCTCCTTTTCTTCCACAGCTTGGATATGACACATTTATAACCTTCAAATGGAACTAAAGGGCCGAGTCAGAACATTTCCAGTATATGGAAGGTCAAGGATCACGAATCTCATGACGTGACATGGAAACCCAACACCATTTTTTAATTTTGGGCACAAAATCTAAAATTTTATGATGAAGAACACATTGCTCAAAAAAATGGGAAGAGGAAGGCCCTGCCTACATAAGGACAAGGAGGTGGCCAATGGAATAAATAAAACCTTCTAGAGGTTGTTTTCGACATATATACAAACTGAAGTGAGAAAAGAATTTTCTTGTTTTGTTGATGGATTAGAGGATTTTGCAAATAGAGCATCTTTGGAAGAGAGGAGGAACATGAACCCAATTAAATGGTGGACTTTGTTAAATTTAGAGCTGTTATTAAGTTCTTTTCAAATTACTAGACAATAATATCATAAGAAGGATCACTGAGAGAAACACAATCACAAGGTACACAACATTTTATCTCGGGAAACCCTCATGGAGGAGAAAACCCAATAAAAACTTCCTTAATATAGATTGACAATACAATGCCAAGATAAAAGACCAAACACTAGAAAATATCCAAGACTGAGCAATGCGCCTCTCCCTTATCCTTCTTCTAAATGCAACTTCCTTCAAAACTTGCACACTAGATGAGTTACTTGAGTGAGTGTAAGAATGAGGAGCTATCCGCTCTTATTTATACTAGCTGAGGAGTGCTAGGGTTGTGTCTCTTCCCCATGCTGGGCCGACTTCTTCAACTAGTGGCTAAAACCACTTCAATTAGCCCTAGGGGACGAATTCTTCAACTAGTGGCTAAAACCACTTTAATTATCCCTAGGGGCCGACTTCTCAATTATCACCATATAAGCATGGTTTGACCAATCCACAAAAGGGGATTTTTTCTTATACAAAGCCCGACATGATCAATCCACAAAAGGGAATTGATCTATATAATAATAATAAATTATATTTAGAATATTCTTCGCAGTTACAATATTTCAACACTACCCCTTAACAAGAAGGGTATTCTATAATACAACATCATCATGAGAGAAAGAGGGTAGCAACATCATCAACATTTGGAACACTGACTGACACATCTATAAATCATCGAAAGTTTTTCTCATCATCAATGACATCATCGTTCACAGCATGGAGTTGGAATAGTATCATCATCATTCACAACATGGAGCTGTAATAGTATAATCATCATCATTCACAACATGGAGCTGGAATAACATCATCATCATCATTCACAACATGGAGCTGGAATAGCATCATCATCATCATCTTCGTCAGCATGAAGCTGAAATATCGACATCAATAACATGAAACTAGAGCAACAATCTGACCAACACAAGGCTAGTACATCATCACCAACAACAACACGAGGCTGATACAACATCATCATTAGCAGCACGAGGCTAATACAACATCATAAAAAACAACACGAGGTTGAAATAACATCATCAACACGAGGTTGAGATAACAACATCATCAACATGAGGCTGAGATAACAACATCATCAACACGAGGCTAAGATAACAACATCATCATCATAGGGAAACATAATGAGGCAGGTGCAACAACAACATTTTGTGGTACTCTGATAGACCATCCTTACCGGATCTTCGGGATCTACCCAGGAATCATAAGATTCCCTAGGATATAAAATCCTAACAAAGATACCACATGGTACCTGACAGACTGTCATTACCAGAGCTTCGAGATTTGCCTAGAAATCAAAAGATTCCCTAGGATATAAAATCCTAATGAAGCTACCACTACTGACCACAACTAGCATATACATGCACATGTACTCTGACAGACCGTCCTTACTAGACCTTCGTGATCTGTCTAGGGATGATCAATCCCCTAGGATATAAAATCCTAACGGAGCTACCCGTTGTTGGTCATGATACCATAGTATCATCAACATCACTCCCCCTTTCGAGGGAGGTCCTTTCAGACTTCACCAAGCTTGTCTTGAAAGTATTCAAACTTTACATGAGACAGAGGCTTGGTCAACACATTTGCATCCTGCTCATCTGTGCCAACATATTTGAGCTTTACAACTCCCCTCTGCACCATATCACGAATGTAGTGATACTTGATTTCTATGTGCTTCGACTTATCATCGAACACAAGGTTCTTCATCATCTTTATGCAACTTAGGTTATCACATAGAATCACGGTTGCTTCTATCTCCAGATCAAACAAACCTGTCAACATCTTCCGAAGCCATATGGATTCACAACTTGCAGAACATGTTGCAATGTATTCTACTTCTGCCATGATGAGAGCAATACTAGATTGCTTCCTTCTCTGCCATGAAGTCATGGATGATCCCAGACTGAAACAACATCCTGAAGTTCTATTTCTATCAGAAAAACTTCCAACCCAATCTAAATCAGTATAACCAATCAATCTGAAGTCATGATCTCCAGTATAACAGAGACCAAAGTCCAACGTACCATTAAGGTATCTCATCACATGCTTTGCAGCTGTAAGGTGAACACGTTTGAGCTCTACCAGATACTGACTCAAGGTGTTCACCGCAAAGCATATATCTGGCCTGGTATTCGTCAGATACATCAACGAACCAATAATCTGTCTGTATATAGTAGCATCAATCAATTCTGATGAATTATCCACCAGGAGCTTCAACTTTGTTTCCATGGGTGTGTTCATGGACTTACATTCCAACATATCAAACCTATTCAGTATTTGAACTGCATACTTCCCTTGGTTAAGGAAGATCTTCTCTGGGCTCTGCCAAACTTCAAGACCTAAGAAATAATGCATAAGGCCTAGGTCTTTCATATCAAACTCTACAACAAGCTTCTTCTTACAACATGTGATGAGCTTTTCTTCTCCAGTTAAAAATAAGTCATCCACATGCAACAACAATATAACTGGCTCATCATTCATAACCTTGAAGTAAATGTTAGAATCAACTTTACTCTCGGTAAAGCCCAAGCTCATCAGGAAACTATCAATTCTGCCATACCAAGCTCTGGGAGCTTGCTTCAATCTGTACAGAGCCTTCTTCAACCTGCAAACATGTGTCTTTCTATCTTCAACTTGAAACCCTTCTGGTTGCTCTATATACACTTCTTCTTCAATGACACCATTTAAGAAGGTTATTTTCACATCCATCTGGTGTAACTTCCACTTCATCTTGGCTGCAAGAGCTATGATGTTTCTGATAGAAGTGTATCTGGATACAAGAGAAAACATATCTTCATAATCAATGCCTTCCTTCTGAGAAAAGCCACGAGCTACAAATATTGCTTTATGTTTTTTTTTTTTAATACTTCCGTCAACAACATGTTTTATCTTGTATATCCATTTGGAAGATACTGCATCTTTGTTCTTTAGTTTGGGAACTATTTCCCATACATCATTATTTATAATGGATTGGTATTCTTTTTTCATGGCATCCACCCATTCTTTCTTCTAAGTTTCTTCTTCAAAGCAAGTAGGTTATTTTTCTATGAGATCACACATCAAAACCATATAACTGAAGAATGTATTAGGTTTCTTGATTTGTCTCATGGTTCCTTCTGGGGCACCATACTTCTCTCCATCTTGAATAAGTTCCCTTGCCTAGGTTGGCTTTCTCTTGTGAGAGACCGTTATCTGGGGAGGTTCTTTGAGATTCTATCATATAATGATCTTCTGAAATCTCATCATCAGGGTTAACTGTAACTTCCTCACAGGTTCTGTAGCTCTGGGAGCTACAGGTTCTTCTTCATATACTTCTTCAAGCTGACATCTTCTTGATTTCTTAATTGTTGCATCTTCATTGAAGGTTGCATCTATGTTGATCTCAATATGATGGTAACCTGGTATGTAAATTCTGAAGGCCTTAGAGACCTCACGGTATCCAACAAATATTCCCTTCTTTCTTGAAGGGTCCAACTTAGTTCTCCTTTCTTTCAGAATGGGTACAAGCACTGGACATCCAAATATCTTGAGATGGGTTACTTCTATCTTCTTTCTAGAGAACATTTCTTTGGGGGTTTTGAATCCAAGTGCACTATGGGATAATCTGTTTTGGAAATAAGCTATTGTTCTTGTTGCTTCATCCCACAAGTGCATAAAAAGATCTTGATCATGGATAATAGTCTTCACTACTTCCATTATTGTTCTATTCTTTCTTTCTGCTACACCATTTTGCTGAGGATTATAGGGAGTGGTGAGCTCCTTCTTGATCTCAGCATCTCTGCAAAAGATTACAAACCACATACATCTGAGTGGACAAGTACAAAACTCCTTCATTTGTTACATAAGATACATCCTTCATCGGAGTTCCTGTCATGTGCTTAAGAGCCAAGTATCTTTTCCAGGTATCACAAAACATAATCTTCAATTTCTTCTTTCGTCACCTTCTTGGGTGGCTCATCAGCTTCAACTGCATGGGCATGATGTCTTGTGTTGTTTCTCTTATTGTAATCTTCCCTTATGGAAGGACAATTCTTAGCAATGTGTCCCATATTATCACAATGATAACATTAATAAGAGGAGAAATCATTTTCTCTTCTTTGTCCCTTCTGATATTTCTGGAATCTCCTTGGAGGGTGAGATTCTTTATGGAAGTGGGTGAATCTCTTTGGAGAGTGATATTCCTTATGAGGGTGGGTCTCCTTTTGGAAATGAGACCTTTTATTTCCTCCTTTAGTATGAGCAGCTAGGGCTTGGTCTTCATCCCTTAATAGTGCAACTTCTCGGTTGGCTACTCTTGTTTTTTCTTGAATACATTCTTCCCATAGATTGTCAAACTAGAGTTTCTCTTTTCTTACACAGATAGTTTGGACGAAGGCATCCCAGGGTCTTGTGAGACCATTAAGAGTTGTCATGATTAGTTCATCTTCATCCAGATTGTCTCCAATTGCTTCTAATTGTTCTTTGAAATGAGTAAGCCTAGAGAAATAGTCATGAACTGTTTCTCCTTTTTGCATCTTTGTATTATTGAGTTGGGTTCTCATGTTCATATTTCCGTTAATGTTCTTTCCTTCATACATTCTAGTTAGGGAATCAAATATCTCTTTTGTATTATTCTTAGAAGTCACTTGAGGGATCAAGTGATCTTTAATAGAGTCTGCAATGATCATTTTGGCCCTAACCATATCCTTCTTGTACTTTTCTTTGGCTGTAGCTTCTTCGGGTTTTGGTACTTTTTCCTATATGAATTTTGCAAGGTCATTCTCTTCAAGAATGAGTGAAATCTTATACTTCCAGGCAGAAATTTTTTCCACACCTTCTAACATGTCAACAAGCTTGGTGCTTGCCGACATCTTGACCTGTAGCTGGAAAAATGACAAAAAATTGAAAGTGCTCAGAAATTGAATCTGAACATACCAGGAGGTGTGTTGAGCTGAGGCGAGTAGGTAGGTGTAGTTTGTTTTCAGAAAATCCAAATTTTACCCCTTTAAATTGGACCTGTGAAAATTTGGAGTGGTGCTTCTGGTACTGTTTCTAGTTTCCTGGTTTTTTGGTACTAGTCAAAACTAGGGTTTCACTTTCCAGAGGTTCTGGCCACTGAAAAGGTGTGCTTAAGGTGCCAATGCATTCGCTAGGCTAGGGAGCACTTCCCTAGATGGTTTTTAGGCTAAAATTCTCTTCTAATAAAAAGCCCTAATTTTTTTGTACAACAACAATGTCGTTTTTTTTTACCTAGTGAAAGGTGATCTATTCAGTCAAGCTCTAATACCATGTTAAATTTAGAGCTTCTATTAAGTTCTTTTCAATTTACTAGAAAATAATAGCATAAGCAGGATCACTGAGAGAAACAAAATCATAAGGTACACAACATTTTATCTTGGGAAACCCTCATGAGGGAGAAAACCCAGTGAAAACTTCCTTAATATAGATTGCCAATACAATGGCAAGATAAAAGACCAAACACTAGAGAATATCCAAGACTGAGCAATGTGCCTCTCTCTTCTCCTTCTTCTAACTGCAGCTTCCTTCAAAACTTGCGCACTAGATGAGTGACTAGAGTGAGTGTAAGAATGATGAGCTATCATCTCTTATTTATAGTAGTTGAGGAGCGCTAGGGTTGTGTCTCTTCACCATGTTGGGCTGACTTCTTCAACTAGTGGCTAAAACCACTTTAATTAGCCCTAGGGGCCGACTTCTCAATTAACACCATATAAACATGGTTTGACCAATCCACAAAAGGAGATTTGGTTTTATACAAAGCC
>JASDQU010013404.1:92735-105522 GCA_032191745.1 Picea mariana | reverse complement strand
TATGGAATGGAACCTTAGCCATAGATCTGGACGGGTGGACTCTGGCCGTCCAGATCAGCTCGCTGCTTATCCTAAAGCATATTCACGTCCTGGCTTAAGTTGGCGTCTCATCTCCACATCTAACGGTCATTACAGACCCTGAGATCCTCTGAAAGAATCTCGTCCGTTCATCGGGGTTCATCATCACGAGAATCCAGACTCTCGATCAAGGGACCCCTGAAGCCTCGATCCTCGGTTTCCCGATGCGGTTAATCTCTCGACACGTGGCCTCCGCCAATCAGACGGCTTAGACCTACTCTGGGGTTTCCACCATGGGAAATCCCAAACTCTTGTCAACAGGAATCCTGATTCCGCGATCCCCGATGAGCCAATTCACCGATATGGTCCTTTACGTGTTAGCCCTCCTGGCTAAACTCCTGGCCCACGTGACCACTATCTCACAAGACCGCAACCTTATCTCCTGTCGGGTTTGCGGACTTTCCAATGTTGATATAATGACAACTTGCCCTTCAATGGATGCTTTTCACTTTGTCGGGATTCCGGGCTTCGCAATTCCGAAGTGTATGGATTTCTTGTACACGGGATTCCCGATTTCATGAATGACGATATCTCGATGGCCACGCCTCTCATCGGGACTTTCAACCTCTTGTTCACGAGGGCTTAACCCTCATGCGTCTCTTAACAGATCCAACGGCTGTCGGGTTTTTCTAGCTAAGATCTAACGGCTCAGATATGTCCCACCTTTTGCACTCTTCCACTACTTCATGGATGTGGAAAAATCAACGGTCCATATGTTCTCATGGACCGTGGGGATCTACGATCCCGATTTCCTCGCTATTCATGAAGATAGAGGAAAAGGGGCAAGGTATGTAACGCCCTTGTTTCTTTCTTCATTCTAACGGTCATGAATGGCCATGGGTCTTCCGACGGAATCTCATCTGTCGTTCGATACTTATCCCTACACTGTTACTTCGGGATTTTAAGAGGGTCATTCCTCCTCATACAAGTTTGTTAAGCCTTGCACAACCAAGTCCTTTTTCCAGGTTCTTGGTAAACCTTTCCAAGGAGGGAATATCTGTGAAGAGATCTATTCCGGGGCATCCCTGGAGACAGATAAGGGTAAACAACTTCCTAAGAATGGGCTGGAAGCCTGACTTGGTTCAACTTATGCATAATTAAATTCATTTATCAACATAAGCCATGCGTGGTTTTTCTGTTATAAGCATATACAACTACTAGTACTGATTAAAATACTACTCAGACATTCTTAAAATGAAAACATTCACAGTTCCGCAGCTTATGAGCATAATTATCAAAATACATATATTTCAAAGCGCCAGAGGCAAAACACTTATCAGAAATAACACCAGGGTTAAGCAACTACTGAGAAGGGTGCTCGTTTCCACCCAACCGTAGGCTTAGCGACTCCCAACGGACTTACAACTAGCCACCCCCGAGCTGAGACCATGATGCTGTGAGACTGCGTCTCTGTTTGCCAGTGACCAGGAGCGAAGGTTGCAATCCTTCCTCTCTGCTATCACTCACTCTGCATAATGCCAGAGTTCTCCTCTTGCGTCTGCCCCCCAAATCGCTTCTACCCATGCCTTATCCTCTTGCGAGGTTGTGTGTGGTGCGATTACCCTCATGCTGATCGGGTCTGACGACTCTACGTCACCTCCCATCCCTCATTAAACCATCCACCTACCAACCTGTGAGACATTTAATTCGGGGACAGTGAGCCGCTTTGGTTCTCCAGGCTAGTGGAGTCCAAATACGGTATTAATTCTCAGTGGAAGTTAATGCCACATTTTTAGTTGCCTTCCACTGCCATCGTGGTCTCTTTTTCTGCACATCCCCTCTCAGCAGTCCTGCAATAAATAAAAAATGTTATTCACATTCATTGACCTTTTCCTCAAGGTCCGTTTACATCACATATTCACATTTATGAGTTTTCCATAGTTCTTGGCCAGTCCAGTTATATTTACAAGCTCGGGGAAACAGGGTGTTACATGCAAGTTTTCCGAAAAATGTTATGCTCCATTCTCAAATCAGCTAAATGCTCAAAAAATTTATTAGAGTTCCAAATCAATTGAAAATATGACTTCTTAGGTAGCTGGATTTTTCCAGGTACAAGGAAAATTGCTACATAATTATACTTCTCTTTACAAGGAAACCATACATGTAATCCCTTAGAATTTTCCAAGACCAAAATAGCAGGCTTGTAACCTTGTACCAACCTATATCATGATCTTTTGTGTTTAAAACTTGAATCTTGGACCATTAAATCTATAACATTCTAAAAATTGCTAATGCACTTTATGGGATGCTAACTACTTGAAATACTAAAAGAGTTGTAAATTGTAGCCATATGGTTTGTGACCAATATATTCAAATGTGATACCTTAAAAAATGAAAAAAAATATGTCTTAAGCTCAAGTGAGATTAATGGTCAATGTAAATGTAAACAAGCTTTCTTTACATTATGTATATAGCAAATTCAATGCTCCCGTCCCCATGGAAACTAGTGTCCTAAGGGAGGAGTTCAGAGGCCTTCTAGTAGCACGGACCTATTCCTCTCCAGGTCATGCGAAGGAGGCCAGTCCAGGATAGTACTGTTCCAGTTGAATTGGCCTACTCCCAAGCTCAACTCCTACAATCAATCCACAGGCTCGCATCTCCTACCTTACACTCAATTGGATGAACACCCTACCAGCCAAAGCTTAGACACGCCTTAGACCTTACCTTATGTGCTTATTACCTGCTCACCTATAGAACTAGGACCTATCTATACTACTTGGATTAATGAAGCGCTTAGTTAGTCAGGACTGCTATTTCTCTTAGGAAGCTCCGAATGGGATGGGGTCGAATAGCCAAGATAGAAGAAGGTGATGGGTGGTTTCCCTTTAACAAAGATCGTTGAACTGTGAGATTAATGGTCAATGTAAATGTAAACAAGCTTTCTTTACATTTTGTATATAGCAAATTCAACGCTCAATGTAAATGTATGAAAGCTCTATTTATAGTTTTCATACAACAAACATGATTTCCATAGGTTGTTAAATATGCACAATACATAATGTTGATGTGGTTTGTATAGGTTCGGCAACTACTACAATGTTATCTGCAATCCACTATATCCTTTTACTCCTATTATTAGATAGATGTAGATCTTTGTTCCATGAAATAATATATGAAGCATTTCTCTAGGAAAAATTAGTTATACACTTTTCTTATGCAACGTGTTCAATACAAGAAATAATATATAATTTGAGCATTGAACGATAATTGTTCATTCCGTAGAAAAACTGGTCAGCTTCTTTGTATGTAAAATATGAACACTTATCTCCTCAAAAATTATGGTATCGAAATAACTATGGTATCAAATTAACAATTTTTATTTTAGGAATTCAAACTGACCTTCAAGGTTGTTCCCTCCTTATGGGCCTTTTTGGCAGTCGTTGCTGCTTTGTCATACCCAATTTTCTAAAACAAAGGAACAGAAAATAGGAAAGTTAGAAGAGATCAATATAACAAACGTGATTGTTATATTAAGAGGTAGTTTTCCTAATGGAAAGGAAAAACTCACCGGGTTCAAAGCAGTAACAAGCATCAATGACTGCACAAAACAACAAATAATCAAGGATTATTAATAATATAATCAAGAAGTGCAATTCTTTAAACATTAAATTCGTTCTTTGATTTATATTAATTTATGGCATAAAGGAATACAGCCATTTCTCTTTCCAATCTCACCTCTTGAACAAGGTGTCCTATAATGAGATGGTTGGCTCGAATTCCTCTCACACAATTCTTTTCAAATGAAGCTGCAACATCTCCTAGCAATGTCAAAGACTGCAAAAATGAAACTAAATCAGACACTTCGAAGCTGTAGATAAATTCACCTTTTTATGGACTTCAAAATTTTACACAGTATTAGATATTGGCCAAGGAACTAAAAACTATGTATTCCTCATACATTATAAAGAAGAACAAAAAAGTGAATTATCTTGCTTTTGGGCATAAGAAGAACAAAAAAGTGAATTATCTTGCTTTTGGGCATGGTAAGTTTGGAGATAAGAAATATGTAAAAGTTAATATGTTAATCTCTTAAAAGTTAGAATATTGCATTGAAAGTTTATCAATGTGATAGAAAAATTTCCTGATTCACGTGTGAAGGGAAAATGGCTTAGGACTCCAGCCCCCGGTCACAATGGTATATTTGATGAACATCCATTATATAATATAATTCTTTTACTTACCAAAAAGGAAAGAAAATTAGATTGGGGAGAGTAGAAAATCAATTTCTTGAGAAAATGCACACATAAGACATGAAACAAAAATACCAAGTCTAGACTAATCATCCAAAATAAAAAGCCGCAATACCTGAAGTAGAGCACTAGCAATCAATGGCTTAAAAACATTAAGCTCGAAATCACCATTTGATCCCCCTATTGTAATTGCAACATGGTTTCCCATAACCTGCGATGCACATAGAATTTTTACATATAAGTTAATTTCCCAAACCAAAATTTTCCTAGAGAGCTATTCATGAGTAAAATGTGAAAACTAAACAATGACACAAGGAAGCAATTCTTTGATCCAATATAAACTTGACTACATATTAATTTAAGTCAAATGCAAATGATACATAGTAAATTGAGTGATCAATAGTGTTGAGGTTTTATTGGTTCTTAATAGGAATAGTATTCTATAAATGAAAAAGGCATCATACAAAATATATACAAATTACTTTGAAAAATTATTTACAATTGGATTTAAGATTAGTTTTTTTTTTCAATCTCATCGTCATGCCATCATATTTGAAAATTAGATTCTTCTTGAGCCTCATGAAAAGTGACTCATTTAGATTGCTTTTCCCCTCAAAATCTAACTCTAGCTAACCCTTTAAAACTTTTTTGTAAGTGCGTCAAAACACAATGCCATACCATTGGAGATATTACACACACCTAGGATTTTCCTTTCTTTTTATTTTCCTAAGTTTATTTAGCTATGTTGAGGGTCCCTTAGTGTGAGATATTTTCCCCTAGACAAGGGTGTCACATACCCTCCAGTCAACTCTCAGTTACCGTTCAGTTAGACTAGTTGAGTGAAGAGTTACATGTCAACCTTGGCTTTCTCACCAAGTATTGCATGCTAATGTAGATAATCACCAATAATACAAACTTGCATAGGGATCATCGGGAGTAAGGTGGATTTCAAATGTGTGAGTGATATCGTCCTCATTTCACTTTGGTTTGGCTAGTTAACTAATGTTCGCATGGTCAATTCACTAGGACTAGGTGGAAGTTGGACTCCAATGACTACCAATGTTTGTCACATCTCTCTATAACACTCCTAATACATGTTACCTTTGGTACTATGATGAGTTTGTTGTGTCATAAAAATTATTATCACTTGTATTGTATCATTCTCTTACTCAGATAATATAAATGATTTCATATTTTTCTCCATTTTTGTCTTCTCTCTTCATCCACCATTGCAAGTTGTGTATGTTTCATCATTAGCTAGATATTTTGTGCAGGTATCTCATAAAATATACACGGTATCAGAGCCCACAAGACGCTAGAAAGGATCGTCACCAACACTCTTTTGTAGGTACTGAAGATGAAACAAAACAACAGGAAAGATGGAATTTTCCACATATGAAATTATAAAGCTATATAACTACCTAAACTAGAAGCCAAGAATTATAAACCTTCTTAGGGGTAAAGGCTTGTATCATATATCCATGAACACATAAACAAAACCCACCTCATTAGTGGAAAAATCCAAGTACTTCAATTTCATGGACGAGGCTCAAGGTCTCCTATGCATGTCTATTTCTCTCGACCTATGGTTTCACATCGATGCATGAAAGAAACCAAATGAGATCCAGACCACCTTGGTTGGTCTCTTTGTAAAGAGGGATGAAATGAGGGGAGATTTTCTCAAAGTAGAACTAAATTTCTTGGATCCAAACAAATTTGACAATGTCCAAGACTTCTCCACCAAATTTAAATCTCTCATTCGTGAATTGACAGATTGTGGTATAGACAAATAAAAACAAGAAAAACAAATGGTTCTTGATATCATGGAAAAATTGGACCAAAATTCAGTGTATTTGTCTCCACATTTCATTTTACCAAATTCACCATAGGAGCAACTTGGACCATGCCCTGATTTTCACAGTTCATTAAGGATTTGACACGGTAGCAAGATAAGCTCATTCATATGGACATAATCAAGGGCTATGAGGCACATTCACTTGTTGTGCATGATGGAAAAAATTCTCAAAATACTAAATCCAAATAGAAAGGAAAAGGAAAGGCACGTGCAGAGCCAAAGAAGGAAGGGTACTTTGAACCCTTCAATGATTCCTCAAGTTCCAAAGGTGGAAAAGGAAAACAAGGGAAGAAGTGTGGTTACTGTAATTGGGAGAACTATCCAGAATATGCATGCATGACAAAGAAAATAGATCTTATGGTGCAAATACTTAAAAAAACCAACCTCCGGGACTTCATTCTTGAGGATGCCAATAAAACGTTGGAAGATCAAGCCCCTAAGAAAGGTAATTCTCATTCATTAGTAGCTATTCATTCTTATCCTCATGCATGGATTGCATATTTAGGCGCCTCCCATCACATAGAAACCATAAAGGATATTCTATATTTTGTAACTACATGCACGGGGCCTCCTATCCAATAACTCTCTAGTTGAGGTCATCGAAAAGGGAAGAGTGGAACTAGATCATGGAAACTTTGATATTTCTCATGCATGTTCCTCAACTTTCCATGAATATTATCTTGGTGTATCAAATTACACAATCAGGATCAAGAAAAAATGTGGATTTCACACCAGACTCCATGTCCATATTCGACATGCACGACAACTCCAAAATTATTATCAGGGAGGTAAATCATAAATCTTGGTTATACACTTTTTCTAAGTTTATTGAACCTAATTCCTATGTACTACTTACATAGGATAATGACAGTAGTAGATTATGGAATGAGAGGTTTGGTCACCTGAACTTCAGTTACATGAAAAAACTTGCAAGAAGGGTATGGTCACTAAGCTACCTAATATCCACTTTTACGAAGGGGTTTGTGAAGGATGTGTCCTTGGTAAGAATCCACAAGAGAATTTAGAGAAAGAGAAGGATCGCAAGGCCTCCTCTCCATTGGATCTAATTCACGGTGATCTCATGGGTCCATTCCCACATCCATCCATCAATAATGCAAGGTACGTGCTTATATTTTATGATGACTAATCACGTTATACTTGGGTGTTTTTTCTCAGGAAGAAGTCTGAGGAATTTGAGCATCTCAAAGAGTTCAAATAACTTGTTGAGACTCAATCAGGGAGAAAGATCAAATCCCTTTGTATAGATAATGAAGGGACTCAATATGTAAAGAAAGATGTTCAAAATATTTGTCTTGATGTTGATATATAATTGCAAGACACAATACCATATACTCCGCAACAGAATGGGTTTGTTGAGTGGAAAAACATGTCTCTCAAAGAGATGGCCAATTGCATGCTATATGCAAAGACACTTCCTCCCAAGATTTGGGTTGAGCCATTTAACCATGCCAATCACATTTAGAACAAATTCCCTCATATATATGTTAAGGACATGAATCCTTTCAAGTCTTGGAGTAGAAACAAATTGGAAGTCACCCACTTTCGTATCTTTGGATCACAAGCATGGGCCCACATTACCACTAAGAAGAGGAAAGCATTAGATCCACATATCCACCCATGAATCTTTGTCATTTATCTCGATGGTGTGAAGGGATATATATTACTTGATCCCTCTACAGAACAACTCATCATGGAGTGTAGTGTTCAGTTTGAGGAAATTCCCTCACATGCTCCACATGATCCAATGTAGAGGATTTTGTACTTCCACCAGTTGCAGATGATGAGTCTACACATTCGTATCACACCACATATTTGATTTTTGATAAAGAGTCAGAGCATGTAGAGGATATATATGCACAATCAGAGAATTTAGGTAGATAGCAAGAGAATTCATATGCACAGTTAGTACATGCAAATGAAGATCCAGAGCATATGCCCAAGTGGGCACAATCCAAACTTCAGGATGTAGGAGACCTTTTTGGGGATCCAACGGATCCGACGATGACTAGATCTCAGCTTGAGGATCCTCTTCATGTACTCACTGCCATTTCACCCACAATTCCTTTTGCATTATTATATGGTTCAGTATTTAGACCTACAGTCCTATAGAGAGGCTACATGGAACCCCTTCTCGGAAGAAGCCATGCAGGAGGAGTGAAAATATCTCCTCGAGAACCATATTTGGGATCCTCTTCTGCATCCTTTAGACAAGAATCTTGTCAAATATAGATGGTTATATAGGACCAAAAAGGCAATGAATGAACATGTGAGAAGAAAAAAGGGAAGGTTGGTTTCCAAGGGATTTTAATAGATCGATGGGATTGACTAAGATGATACTTTTCTCGAGTACTAAAGTTTGATTCTATCAAGTTGTCCCTTTCCATTGGAGAAGCCAAGGGATGGAAAGTACATCATATGGACATGGATAATTCTTTTCTTCGCAGGGATCTCTTAGAGGATATTTTTATGGAGCAACCTCATGGATTTATACATAATTGATCTTTAGCATTCCGACTCAAAAAGTTTCTCTATGGCCTCAAGTAGGTGCCTAGAGCATGGTACAAAAATATGGAATCCTACTTTCTCTCCAATAATTTTTTTAGATGAAAATATGATCCAAATGCATAAATGTTAAGGACCACTAACTCACTTATGATCCTAGTGTTATGTGTGGATGATCTCTTGATCACCAATGACTCTATTTCATCAATTGCTATGGTCAAGGAAATTCTTCATGAAAGGTTTTTGATGACATACATGGGTCTACTCAATTTATTTCTTGGTGTTGAGATAAGATACGATGCATCACGCTTCAAGCTATCTCAAGCTAATGATGCTCACGATTTCATGGAGAGATTATACATGACAAACTGCAAGTCTGAACCTACACCCTTCTTATCTAGGTTTGACTTGAGGATGTTTAGGATACACCAGTGGTTGAGAACACCTTGTATAGATAGCTTGTGGGGAGAATTCTATGTCTCACCCACACCCAACCAAACCTATCATATCCAATAGGGGTAGTCTCTAGGTACATGCAGGACCTTCATGATTTACAATGGAAGGATTCCAAGTGCATCCTCAAATATGTTTAGGGAACCATCAATTATGGGATCCCCTATGCAACATGTTGCAATTTGGATCTCATAGGCTTCACCAATTCCAACTAGAATGGTTATGGCAATGTTCGTAAGTCCACCTCCAAGTACATAATGAGTTTGGGATCCGGCCCAAACTATTGGTTGAGAAAAAATCAGTCAGTTATTTCTCTATCTTCAACATAGGTCGAGTACATGGGAGTAGTCAACATCACCATCCATGCATTGTGGCTATAGAACTTCCTCACTAAGATTAGAATTCATTTACACTGTCCAACTCTGATTTGGTGCGACAAGAAGAGTACACTCAAATTTTGTCGAGATTCGGTACAAAGATAGTGGATAAAACATATTGAGATCCATGTTCATTTTATCAGGGAGATGGTTCATGAGAGGGTCATCGATTTTGAGTACTACCCTTCCACCGAGAAAAGTTCCAACATCTTCACCAAGAATTTCACTGACAAAAAATTATGTAGTTTGCACGATCGTCTTGGAGTGAAGGACATAGTTTCATATAAACTATATTTCTTTTCTTTTGATACATTATAAATTGAGGGGGAAGGGGGGCGGTTCACATCAGTTTTCTCATTTTCCTCACTTTATTTCAGTGTTCATTAGTTGTATTGTTC
The DNA here is from genome assembly GCA_032191745.1 of Picea mariana. Classification (NCBI taxonomy): domain Eukaryota; kingdom Viridiplantae; phylum Streptophyta; class Pinopsida; order Pinales; family Pinaceae; genus Picea; species Picea mariana. The sequence continues at coordinate 95,648 of JASDQU010013404.1, read as the reverse complement.
ATGGGCACCTAACATGGCCTTTGTTTCTAGGACTCATTCATTATGTCTACTCCCTAGTAGTTTTCAGGCGGGGTGTTGGAGATATTACACACACATAGGATTTTCATTTCATTTTATTTTCCTAATTTTATTTGGTTATGGTAAGGGTCACTAAGTATGAGATATTCTCCTCTCATTGAGGATATTATCCCCTCGACAAGGGTGCCACTTACTCTCCAGTCAACTCTCAGTTATCGTTCAATAAGACTAGTTGAGTGAAGTGTAACATGTCAACCTTGGCTTTATCACCAAGTGTGTCATGCTAACCTCGGGATCATCATTAGTAATGCATACTTGCATTGGGATCATTAACAATAAGGAAAATTCCACACATGTGAGTGATCTCATCATTTCACTCCAATTTTTCTAGTTAATTGACGAGTGCATGATCAGTTAACTAAGACTATGTGATAGTTGACTCCAATGACTACCAGTGAGTATCAAATATGTCTAGAACACTCATAATGTGAATTAGCTTGGCTACTATGGTGACATATTTGTTTCATACAAAATATATCACTTGTATTGTATCATTCTCTTACTCGGATAATAGAAAATATTTCATTCTTTTCTCCATTTTTGTCTCCTCTCTTCATCCACCATTGCAAGTTGTTTATGTTTCATTGTTAGCTAGATCTTCTATGCAGATATCTCAAAAAATCTACACATACCACATTTTAAGGATATATTACAATATTTATAGTGTTCCTTTCGAAAGACTAATTATAGGGTGATGCTATAATCTTTTAGATTACACCACCATTCTAAAAGAGACTACATTAAGAAATTATTATCCAACGCATATACTCAAGAGAGAAGATATAAATTATTGAAGATTAACCAACCGAGTCTTTATTCTTTCTTTATGAATATTTATACAATAAGGAGATAGTTGGAGCAGTCATACCCACTCCAACTAGTCATTTGTTAAGATCCTTTAATTGAATTATACATTTGCATTCTTGTACTTATTTTCTTTATTACATGTATGTATATATTATATTTTCTTTTAATCAATGCAAAAATTCTGTGACCAAACTCTCTGAAAGTGCTGAAATCAACTACTGCGAAATTTCCTCAATCATTCAAATCATTGAAACTCTTTGACCCAACTCCACTCACAGGACTCATCTATGACTCTCTAACTAAAACTCAATTATACAAAGGCTCTTTTTCTGATACAGAGTTCTTACATACTCAATTTAAATACTAACAACTGGACATCAAATGATGTCAACAAAGAAGGGATATTATTGGCTAATGATGTCAACAAAGAAAGGATATTATTGGCTAGACATGGAATTAATGGTAAGGTATACATACCTACCCTACCCTCTCCATTTGAACCTGTGAGGCTGTATATTAACCCATGAAAATTTTAATGACTTTCTAGAACTCTTGAATTAATGACTTATACATGACTTATACAATTTTCATAATTTACCAATAATAGGTGACGTGCAAGTAGCTTGACCATGTTGAATGTCTATTATCACTTCAACTCAACTTTATGATTGGGCTTCTCTGGTTCTTTCAGTGAAAAACTTCACATCCACTACCATAATACACTTGACCAGCAACCTAGAGTCGCATAAATTGAATGCATCAATAATAAGTCGAACACGTAGTCTACCATCACTCAGATTATTACACCATCGACAAGTCGACTCGATCGATTGTTAGTAAAATTCTCCTGTAGAGTCATATGTATACAAGTTTTTTGTTGTTCGATTGCACTAATCGACAGTTACATGACATATGTTTTTCATCTTCGGTCTTACATCTTATCCATTACTTTGTAACTAAATTATGTTGACGATCCGGATGCACATGCTTGCATAGTGGATGTGGAATGTAGTCAATCTCAATAGTTCTATCAACAACTCTATCAGTTTCATTTTATAGCTCCATCGTATCACCGATCAACCATGTAATCTAAGAACATCATTTTTAGGAATATGTAAAATTCATCCCCGTGCATCCTATCTTCCAATCTAGATGGCCTCAACACATTAGAGTGTAATATGAATGAATCGTCCGACCTTGATATTCTTTCTTAGTATTGTGCATGTAGAGGCTAGCACTCACTAGTGCATCCATGTTTCTCCTTTTCATTTTATGGGCTCAGACATCGAGATTAACCATCCACCATCCCTTTATTATTGACGAGTGAATTAGGATCATCCCAATCGAGGAACCACTTTGAGCATTGAGAAAAACTATCAACGTATTTGGAATATCTTGAATCAGTGAGAGGAATCTTAATTCAACCTTTCTCGTCTCCTTAATCTTTGATATTATTATCGAAGGACTTCTTACTAGTATTTTTGTGAAATGGTTATTTTTCCATTGCTTAGAATAAGCCAACACAATATCTTTAGAGTCCAAACAATGGGCATTGATTGCATTTAAAAAATTCGAAAGGCAGTAACGACATCCTTTATCACATGACGAAACTAGTAACAACATACTTTATCGACCACTAGACGGATGGTTTAACAACCAATCCGATTTCATGTCATTCTCCAATCTAATTTGGATAGTCTTTTCTTCCATAGTTGAATGAATATAAACCACAGAAAATGACTCAGCCAAATGAGTGAGGAATGTGTATGAAGAGCTCTCTTCTTTTCTTTGCTTGTTGATTGTATTACACGATTACTCCAACAAGTTAAAGTCGTCTGACATCTCTTCCAGAGAGATTATTGTTAGATTCAAAATAAAGAAAATAGCAGAAACATAATGTAAATAGCTGAAGCAATCAGGAAACTATGAAGAATAGAGATAAATAAACAAAGGCAGGAAAGGCATACTCTATTCATCAATGCTTTTGTAAATCATCATGTACATAGATGCACATATATAATACAAAAT
>JASDQU010013404.1:77623-92635 GCA_032191745.1 Picea mariana | reverse complement strand
AATGTGCACAATATTGTAAATAGGCCTTCAATTCTTGCCATTATGCAGAATATGGAAGAGAGATGCTTGTATGTTGATACCACAAAATTCAGGTTTGTATCCCGCTGTGCATGTCAAGAGAAATTGTTCGTTGAATGCTACCAAAAACTACCGGATAACCAATAACTTAGACACACACAAAGATCCTGAGACAGACCCCCTTATTTAATTTTGGGTAGATCTACCTTATAATTTCATTCTTATAACTCCATTACAAAAATCATACTAACCAATACTCTTAACAATAGGTCTTATAACTCCTCTATGAAAATAAACCCTTATAACTTCATGTACATTTAATTATAATAAAAAAAAAACCTCTATGAAAATAAACCCTTATAACTTCATGTACATTTAATTATAATAAAAAAAAACCCTCTCCATATAAATTTTCGATCTTATAACTCCCATATAATTCACATCAAAGTCTTCCTTTAAGTTGTATTGCAAATAAAATGCATCTTATAACTCTTTAAGTTTCCCTTGAAATAATTTTTTTTTATTTTATAACTTAACGAAAACCACTTATCACTCCCAAATAAAAAAACCTTTAAAAAATCTTTCATACACTTATTACTCCCAATTAAAAACTCTGGGAAAATCTTTCATAAAGTTAACCCTCTAACCCTCTATATTTTAATGTTCTTTATGAAAATTAATTTTCAAGTCTGAGGTATTACCACGTCAATCTCCGCTCTCTACACATATTCCGTGTAAGCTTGACCTTTTATCAAACCTCCAACGTTGAATGAGCCGTTAGATAAATTTGGATTCTAAACTAAACCCTCGGCGAGTAGTTGGACAACTAATCCGTTTACAGTTCTTTTTCATGAATTATGCGGGGCTATGCGGGGATCCGTTTCAAGAATTGTCAATCTGCATATTAGCATCCTCTACAATTTCAGAGAATCGAACGATCGAGCGGTGTGAAGGTTGTTCCGATTTCTAGTCTCCACGATGGCCGCGTTACCTCTAGCACTGTGAATTTTGTCAACGCGTTCAGCAATTAACCCTTCTCTCTCAACTACTATCATAATCTCAAAGGCATCAAGATCATAAATGTGCTCTGATACCACTGTTAGATTCAAAATAAAGAAAATAGCAGAAACATAATGTAAATAGTTGAAGCAATCAGGAAACTATGAAGAATAGAGATAAATAAACAAAGGTAGAAAATGCATACTCTATTCATCAATACTTCTGTAAATCATCATGTACATAGATGTACATATATAATACAAAAGACCATAACTGTCATGTAACTGAATAACAGTTAGGTTAACTTAACTATCCAACTAACTTATGATTAGTGTTTTAACAATTATGAGCATGAGAGTGTTTCATGAAGTTAAGTATTGTTGATTGGCATAAAAACTGCTGAAAATATCATGTCCCTAAATGAAGTTAGGGGGATAATTAGGTTTCAAGTGATTAGAACGATATAACGAGGGAATACCAATATGTAGTGGTGAACATGATGAGGATGATGGAGGAGACCACGGGCTGTAGTGGGAGCTCATTAGACTTGTTTACGAGGTAAATATCCAGTTTTTTTATATGGTCATCGTACAAAATCTAGGCCTGGAAGTCACATCTACCTTTCAAATTGATCATGTTCTATTCTAGCGACATCACTTGCTTGTTCAACCAACGGTCGATTTGCTCAACCACTAGTCGCTTTGCTGCTTGGTCGAAAAAACTCGTCCACCGCACTGAGAATGGAACTATCCTTCAGTAATATCGTTGCATTCTCTGTCAACGATGAGGTTGCAGATTCGTCCTCCCATTGCTAGGAATAACATGCAAAAGAAATCTCTCGGATGCAAATTTCTTCAAATTTGACGATGAAACGTTGCGGGGAAGACTCATGAAAACTGTTGTGTGCCTTCGGAATCTTCGTCTTCGACATCAGAATGATAACTAGAAATAAGAAGTTAACTGAATTGACAAATCCTTCCATTTTGTCTTCCTTTGGCAGCAGCTCCAAAGTCCGCGCAAGATTTTTCATCTCATGAATATTCTAGTTTCTTCCGCAGGCTTCTTGTTCAGTCGAAAAGCATTCATGAGAAATCAACTCGGTCGAAAAGCATCCATGAGAAATCAACTCTTTGCATGCTCGCTTGTAGTCTACCAACATCCATGTTCATCCATAGATTTTCTCGAAAATTATCCATGAGAAATCAACTCTTTGCATGCTCGCTTGTAGTCTACCAACATCCATGTTCATCCATAGATTTTCTCTTGCATTTTCAATATCAAGTAGTCAATCAACATCCATAATCAGCAATCACAAACAATAAAAAAATCTTTCACAGAACATCATCCACATTCATCAACATTCTTGAATATCAAGTAGCTTTGTATGAGCACGTTGATTCTTCATCTCTCTTCTTCTTTTGCAGGTTCAAGCAACCCCATTCACTATTGATGTCACCTAGATTGAATGAAGAGACTACATTTAAGGCAAGATTATCACACACACGTAAGAGATAATTTAGGTCCCATGCTTTGTCTACTATGCTAAGAAAATTGTTAAATAGTGAATCATATCTTCCTTCTCTTCCATTTAATTTCACGAGAAGGGATAATTTAGGTCCGAGGCTTTGTCTACTATGCCAAGAAAATTGTGAAATAGCGAATCATATCTTCTTTCTCTTCCATTTCACTTTCCATTTCTAAACATGTTTAAACAACATTAAATGGTAGGGATTATATTGATAAAATGATAAGCAACAAATACAGAGAAAGAGCAGAGAAGAAAAGGGAAAAGAGTACATTGAGAAAAGGGAAAAGAGCTAAGCTAAATAGGCTCAAGCAAATCAAGAAATGAAATTACAGCTGGCCAAGACAGCTCGTAGTGTACATTCAAACAATTGAGGTTACATTATATTTAACACTCCCTCTTAAACTCAACAATTACAAACATCAATACTGATAATGTCCAAGTGTTGTCTCTGAAAATCAAAAATGGATTTTCCCAGTGGCTTTGTGAAAACATCTGTGAGTTGATCTCTAGAGGATCTCGAGAGCCACAGAATTGAAGTACTATGTCACCATTATTGACGATCTCGTGAATGAATTGAAAGAGAGTGTCAATATGCTTTCTTTTCTTGTGAAACACATGATTTTTGGATAGAGCAATTGCAGAGGTGTTGTCACAGAAGATAGGAGTTGGCTCATTTTTTATATGTGACATATCATTCAATATTCTTCTCAACCACACAGCTTGACAGGAAGCTGAGGTAGCAGCGACATACTATGCCTCTTCAGAAGATATTGATACAATGGGTTGCTTCTTTGATGCCCATGAAATCAGGTTCATGCCCAGCCGAAAAGCATCTTCTGAGGTGCTTTTCCTATCATCTAGGCTTCCTACAAAATCATTGTCTGTGTAACCAAAGAGATGATTATCATCAGACTGAGTGTACCATAAGCCAAAATTGAGAGTTCCTACAACATATCTTAGAATCCTTTTTGCCATCTTTCAGTGAGAATCTTTGGGAGATTCCATAAACATGGAAACAAGGCTGGCTACATACATAATATCAGGCCCAGTTGCTGTAAGATACAACAAACTTCCTACTAAACTTTTGTACAAGGTAGCGTCCACTGTAGGGCCTTCATCTTTCTTGCTCAATTTTGTGCCTAGGGATATAGGATTTTCTGCTGGATTGCAGTCTTCTATGCATAATCTTTTGATGATGTCTGCTACATACTTTTGCTAAGAGACAAAAATGCCTTTGGTTGATTGATCAACCTCAATTCGCAGAAAATATTTCATTATGCCAAGATCTGTCATTTCAAACTCAGATTGCATGGCATGTTTAAAACTGGTTAAATCAAGATTTCCAGTATATATCATGTCATCAACATATAAACATACAATCATAATTTTACCGTGTTGATCCGTTTTGGTGTATAAAGTTGGCTCATTTTGGATTCTGCTGAAACCACTTTTGATCATGTAAGTGTCAATTTTACTGTACCAAGCTCTCGGAACTTGTTTTAAGCCATACAAGGCTTTCTTCAACCGATACACTTTGGTTGGCTGCTCTTGGACTTCAAATCCAGGTGGCTAATCCACATAGAACTCTTCTTCTAAGAAACCATTTAGGAAAGCTGACTTGACATCCATCTGGTATACTTGCCATTTGTGTTGAGCCACTATGGCTAAGAGAGTCCTTACAGTGTCCAATCTTGCTATTGGAGAAAAAGTTTCACCATAATCAGTACCTGCTTGTTGTGAGAATCCTTTGGCAACAAGTATTTCCTTGTGTTTTTCAATCTGTCCCTTTTTATCGAGTTTAGTTTTGTAAACCCACTTGACACCAATACTTTTCTTGTGTCTGGGCAGATCAACAAGATCCCATGTCTTGTTCTTCTCAATGGATTCAATCTCTTGGTTCATGGCTTGAACCTAGTGTGGCTCCTTAGCTACTTCTTTAAAAGGCGTGGGTTGACATGACATTAAAGCAAAAAGGCTGTGATGTTCAATGTCATCCAACTGCTGATGGATTTCTCTCAAACTTCGAGTTCTCTGGTTTTGAAGTTCAGAGGATGAGTTTCTGTTGGAAGTTAAGTTATCTTAAGAGTTTTCAGATTGTCCTTGTACCTGCAATCTTGGAAGAGCAGGTTGAGGTATTGGTTGTCCCGAATCTTCTGCATTTTCAAGACTAGGCAACAATGGATTTTGACTGTCCATTTGTTGAATTTCAGATTCATTCCAAAGTTGATTTTCCAAAAATTTTACATCTCTGCTGAGAATTAGTTTCTTTGAGATTGGATTGTAAATCCTGTAAGATTTTGATGTTTCGTTGTATCCAGTAAAAATACATTTCTCACTTATGCCATCCAGTTTCTTCCTCAATTCGGAAGGTATGTGAGTGTATGCTATGCATCCAAATGTCCTTAGATGAGCAACATTTAGATTTGTCCCACTCCATGCTTCTTGAGGGACTTTCATCTTGAGACTGGTGGTTGGAGATCTATTCAAGAGATAGACTGAGCATGCTACTGCTTTAGCCCAAAAAGTATTTGACAGACATTTCTCTTTGAGTAGGTTTCTTGCCATGTTCATAATTGTCTGATTTTTCCTTTCAGCCACTCCATTCTGTTGTGGAGTATAATTGGTTGTAGTTTGCATGATGATTCCTTGTGATTTGAAGAAATTTGCAAATTATTTGGAGTTGTATTCTCCTCCTCCATATGACCATATTGTTTTTACATATTTTCCACTCCATTTTTCATCTTCATCTTTGAATTCTTTGAATTTTACAAAAGTTTCAGACTTGTGTCTAAGAAAATAGATCCATATTTTCCTGCTAAAGTCATCAATAAATGTTAGAAAATAAAAGCTACCACCTATTGACTCTGTTTGCATTGGTCCACATAGGTCAGTGTGAACAAGATCGAGATGTTGTTTGTCTTGACTGGAGGACTTTGGAAAACTAGTTCTCTTATGTTTTCCAAGTACTCAAGACTCACATGGGCGATTTTTCTCTTTGAGGATAGGGAGACCTTTGACCATGGAGTGCTTCTGTAGAAGACTTAGACTCTGAAAGGGTAGATGTCCAAATCTTGTATGCCAAACCATGGATTCATTGGGGGTGGATGCACTTTGTGCATATGTTTGGATCATATTTGCAATTCTAAGGGTCAGGGGAAACATCCTACTCTGAGTCATGTAGATTTTAGAAGTCAATTTTCTGTTGGGAGTTTTATCATATATCCTACATGAGGCTCCCTCAAAAATTACCTTATAGCCATATTCAATGATCTATCCTAAAATTAACAGATTATGTTTTAGATCTGGAACATGATAGACATTGTTTATGTCTTTCTTTACATGTTGTTTAGTAAGAATAGGTACAGTTCCTTTTCCTTGAACTTTGACTAAGGAATCATTTCCAAGTGTAATATCAGAGGAAATTGAAGAATCAATGCATGAGAGTAAATATTTGTTACCTGTCATGTGATTGTTGCATCCATTGTCCAACAACCAGAGATCTTTATGATGTTCTTTAGTCTTGTGGCATGAGAGAAAAATACCTTAAGAGGTTTCTCCTTTATTGTGCGAGATATGTGCTCTGCCAGAAAGTTGATATGTGTGCTTCTTCCGGCATTCGGATTCATAGTGTCCAAACCTTTTGTAGTAATAAAATTGTTTGCTTGATTTTTCATTTGATCTTCTCCCTTTGCCTCTTTGAGGCTGGAAACTCTTATTTTGGTCTTGTTGTCTGCGACTTTGGAAATTTTGATTCTAGTTCTATTGTCTATGACCTCCACTTGAGAGTTGGTTACTTGTAATGATCCCTCTTCCTTGGTGACCTCTGCCTCTTTCTCTGCCTCTCTCTCTCCTGAAATAGAATTGAGTTTTGAAGGCATTAGCGATTGACTCATATATGAGATACACTCTGGTCTCGTGTGTCAACAAGGAACCAATTAGTTCATTTGTTGAAAAACGTGACAGATACTTGGATTCAAGGATTGATGTAACGACCATTTCGAATTTCTTTGGTAAACTTCTAAGGAATTTCTCAATAATGCGTTTATCAGGGATGGCTTCACCAGTCAATCTGATCTTGTTCATGATTCCCATAACTATGGTCATAAACTGATCAACATTTTCATATTATGTCATTCTTAAAGTCTTGAATTGCGTCTGCAAGGTCTGCAGTTTGACTGTTTTGACCTTGTCATTTCCTTGGTAGGATGATTTAAGGATGTCCCGGGTCTGTTTTGAAGTAACAACACCTGTGATTTTTGAGAAAATCGAGTCATCCACTGAATTTTGAATATAGAATTTGGCTTTATTCTCTTTGTTCCTCTGTGTTGAATGAGCAGTTCTCTGTTGGTTGGTCATGGTAGCAAGGTCTGTTGCATCTCGTTCCACATATCCAATATCCACTAGATCCCAGCACTCTTGTGCTTCCAAGAAGGATCTTATTCGAAGAGACCAAATCTCATAATTATTTCCAAGAAGAACCGGTCCTTGAGTTGGTCCTAAATTGCTAGAGGTGGTCATCCTTAAAAAAAAATTAACACAACAGAAAAAAATTTCTTAGAAAATTTTGTGTTTACCTGTTTCCTGCACAAAAATCATGTCTTCGAAGTTCTTTCAGTGACTTTAGACCGAAATACACGGTGTATAGTACTTCTTTGACTTCGATCTGGCTGGATCTGACTATCCGAGTGAAAGATCTACTGATTCAGGGCTCTGAGCTCTGTTATTTTGCAACTATAGCAACTTTAATCGCGTAATTGGTCCAAATGCGAACTCAGTCCCACGCGAATAAGAACTGAGTGTGAGCTCCTTGCTCACGTGACCACTACCCGTGACCACTGGCTTAGCTCACAAAGAGTGCATCGTGTTTCGTGACCTCAACAGTATAGGTGTGTGAGCCACTCCTGACTCTCCAGCTCCTAAACTCCGAAAAGGGATTAACAAGCCCTCACCTCCTCTCATATCCTTCCTTTGCACGACCACGGTGCTATGACCATGGTCTAGTTTTCAGGATTTTGTAGTTAGCGAAGTTGCGATGCAACTCCAACCTTTCCTCCTTGGAATCCTGAAATCCGAAACTCTGATCTATCCTCTGTTGTGGATCTACGGTCTAGATCCTTCTATGATATGATGGTTCAGATCCTTTTGGGATTTCACAGATCAGTATTTTGCAACCTTTGAACTCTTGTAATGATTTTCTCCAAACCCTGAACTCCGAAATGCCAAAATTTTGGAGCCTCCAAAATCAACGGTTCATGCTCCTCTGGATCTAACGATCCAGATTTTGTCGAGATTTCATGTTTCATGAAGTCGAACGACTTGTACCTCCATTCTCCCAATCCCTGAAATGTTGATTGCACTAGATCATCAGTCTAGGCCTCTCTTTGATCGACAACTGCCATTGAGTCGGGGTTTCGCACTTCGCGACCTCGGAGGATGGCACACCTCTGTCCTCCCGATTCTTGATTTCTCAATTTCTTCAAATCAATGGCTCACAATCTTTCTCGATCCAACGGCTCAGATCGAGTCGTGATTTCGCAATTCATGAATTCTCATCGATATGTTCTCTGACCTTTACTCCCTGTGAGTCAGCGAAATGTCGAGATCTTGCCACGTGTCCTCCTTGATGGACAGTCCCAACGATTTCAGGATTTCACGACTTCGCAAGTCATCTTTTCTCCTCTGCGCTCTAGAGGACTAAGCCTCATGCACTTTCTCTCAGATCTGACGACTATCGGTCCTCTGCGCTAAATCTGATTTTCTAGATTTAATGTCCTATGCTTTTAGAGTTGAATGGTCCCGTTGTTATCCTCCATGCAACTTCGCTTGATCCAACGGTTGTCATCTATATGCACTGGATATGACGGTTGTAAATCTTTTTCCTTTTCTGCATGCTCCTCGTCCTTTCTGAATTCGATCGATGGCTCAGATCTATTCGCAGAGCCGATCTTACAACTGTTATGTTTGTCCTTTACTTCTTTGGCTTGTCCTTTAGCTCTCTTTGCAGAATTCTCTCTGTAATATAGAATTTCACAAATTCTTTAAAGAACTTACGATGTTTTGCTCTTCTGCAACTCTTTTTCCTCAAGCATTTTTTAGCATATTGCGCTCTGCTTCCTCGTGTTTTCTTTCTGCGATGATCTTTCTAGAGGATGGTGGACTGCGGATTTCTCTCCAGGATTTTTGAAGAATCTCCGTCTCGTGCTCTCATTCACAGTGTAAGCTCTACACTCCTTAGGGTTGGGTTTCTCTCCAGACTATGTGAAGAGGCTTATGTCTGAAGCTCTGATACCATGATAAAATGAGAAGCAGAGAATACAGAGAAAGGGCAGAGAAGAAACTAGTATTCAGTATATTGAGTATATGAGGAAAAGAGTACACTGAGAAAAGGGAAAAGAACTAAGCTAAATAGGCTCAAGAAAATCAAGAAACAAAAGTACAGCTGGCCAGGACAACTGGCAGTGTACAGTCAGATTGTTGAGGTTACATTATATTTAACACATATTTGGAGGAGGCATGATAAAGGTTTTATAGGAGGGAAAGGTAAATGGTAGCGATCATATTTGGAGGAGGCATGAGAAGAATGCTAAAGGATCATGAAGTAAGGAAGGTACACCATTCGTTAACATGTTTTGTTTTGAGGGTAGTATAGTTCAATAGGACTTGAACACTATTTCAAGGGAAGGAAATATCAATCCAAACATTCTAGAGGATGAAATATGCTTACTCGAAATTTAAACAGTACAAAAGGGATCAAAATAGAAGGAGATAGGGGAACTATATATTAACTCCAATAGCTTACATGGTGTTTTTTACAGTGCATCAAACAAAAGCCTCAATACCTATGGTTCTAGAGAGATACTTGTGATCTCTGAAAAATAACAAGATTATTTATAACTGCAGCCTTTGTTTAAGGCACAACATTTCTTGCAGAGATCAAAGAAACAACCATTCTTACAGCCATATCTTGTGAAGAAGGCATTAATGACATAAAAATATATGGAGATTTAAAATTTGTGGTGAAATGGATGAGTCAAGCTAGAACACAAAGATGTTTGGGTATGCATGGTAGCCTCCAGTTAGCAGAGGTGATCAGAGATGAGTTTTCATTGATACACCTTACATAAGAGATCAAAGAAACAACCATCCTTACGGCCATATCTTGTGATATCTTGTGAAGAAGGCATTAATGACATAAAAAAATATGGAGATTTAAAATTGGTGGTGGAATAGATGAGTGGAGCTAGAAAGCAAAGATGCTTGGGTCTGCATGGTAGCCTTCAGTTAGCAGAGGTGATCATAGATGGGTTTTCATTTATCCACCTTACATCATATCTTATGAGAACACAATCAAAGAGCGAGAACATTATCTAAGATAGTATGTATTAGAGATATCGGCTCACTCTCCTTGATATTTTATCAATATGCGGTTGGGGAGATCCTCCCATTGAGGTCTTTTGGTCTATGACCAGGTATATTGTTGACATGTGAAATTTGAAGTGGGAAAGTAGCAAAAGTTTTGGGCCTTTTCTTCGGGATCTTGTGGACGAATTAGAGTTGTCTTGGTTTGAATTCTATTCAAATATCCTTGATATATCATAGTGAGATCCTATATCATTTGTGTTTCTTCTATGTATGAGGGATGTGTTATGAACCCTTTTTTTTTATCTGTGTTGAAGAGTCATGATCTTTGATGAATTTATATCTACAAATATTGGGTTGTAATATCAACTACTATATAACCATTTTATTTTTATTAATCGAAAGGAATATCGATTTTTATTTGGAAAAGAAATATATAAATGAAATTAAACAAATACAAGCAACAAAGAGAACAAATATTAAAAATACAGTGAACTTCATAGTGTATAATGAATGCATTTTCCCTCTTACATGAGCCATTCAAAAAACACTAGGCATCATCGACATCACCATAGTATTTATAAATTCCATCCCTTAAAATTGAATTTGCACAATGACCAATCCAAACTATCCATCTTAGGCTCTCCCCATGAACTTTCGGGGCATCCTCTAAAGCCACATCTAAGTATTACATGTTGTTCCTTACAATCATGTACACTAGGCATCATCAACATCACCATAATCACTATAAATTCCATCCCTTAAAATTGAATTTGCACAATGACCAATCCAAACTATCCATCTTAGGATCTCCCCATGAACTTTTGGGGCATCCTCTAAAGCCACATCTAAGTATTACATGGTGTTCCTTAGAAGCACGTTAGAGTCTTCCTTTTCTTAAAATCAAGGCTACTAAGAATACACACCAAATATCTCTTGTCACATAGAGGAAAGATATATTAGAGTGGATAAATATATATGTAGACTAATTCTTCCTAGAGATAAGAAACTTGTTCATTTTCAAACCATGGCAAGTGAATTCTGCACTCAAAGAACAATCTTAAAATCATGGGTGACTTTAAATCTTGAAAAATATGATAATAGAAACCTTCAAATACTAGAATCTACAAACATGATCTGTCGAAAATATCAATAGTAAATACATATATCCAAAATCCCAATCACATCTACCTTCTATTAAATAGAGAAAGAACATAAATACATTGCAATATCTCCTTACTCAAACTCTCACTATTTTGTGACTGATTTAACAGATTCACCATCCTTAATCGACCGAGATTAAAGACCTATGGAATCCACCAAGATGATTGTTTTTGTAACACAGGGGTTCCAGAGAATCCCTACCATTGGAAGCACGTCTTAGAGGCTTTCACTACAGGTCTTCCTTTATAGAATAGGAAAAAGAGGGAAGAAACATTGTTCATTGATGCATGCAAGAAGCAATCGGTTTGACTATGTCAAACCCTAACCTTAATTTGATCACTTATCCTCCTGCATGGATAGGATTGCTAAAAATAGAGAACCTTCATTGGAGATGACCAAGTCAAAGTATGCAATAAATCAACCTCTAAATTGGATATAAATTATTGCATGCAACCTATGGAACTATTCTCTTCCTGTTGGATTATAACCTCTCATGCAATTCACCCTAGGTAGCCTAGGTATCTTCACGGTATATAAGAATAGACAATCCATGAAATGTAAAAATTGAAATGAATTGAATACTAACAAAAGGAAAAATGGAATCACTAAATCTCAAGTAATTTGTAAATTGGAATTAGATGAAGGTGAAAAAATAAGAAATATACTAAGATTGGCACATGCATGTACCCTCTACTCTCCTATATCATTATTCCATCTCTTTCGTGTGAGGACCAATTCCTCCTAGCGATTATATCTTGTGTAACTTTAAATCTTGAAACCTATCATAACATAAACCTTCAAATACTAGAATCTACAAACATAAACTGTCAAAAATAAAAATAGTAAATACATATATCTAAAATCTCAATCACATTTACCTTATATTAAATATCGAAAGAATAAAAATGCATTGCAATATCTCGAAAAAAAAAACTCACAAATCAACACATTTATACACCTACATATCCTGTATATAATAGAAGAAGAGGGAAGAAACAATGTACTTGAGCACATGCAAGAAGAACTTGGTTTGAATGTGTCAAATCCTAACCTTAATTTTATCATGTAGTGCACCCTCCTGCATGGAAGAAGTTGTGATGACCATAAACTATGATGTAGAAGAAGATGAAAGTTTTATGCCAAGTGGAGTTTTAAGGGAAAACACAAACCATTGTCTAGAAGAAGTTGGAATTCCTTCTACGAAATGGCGGTTTAAGGAAAACCACAAACACATCATGTTTTCTTGTCAGATTCTCTTGTTACTTCTTGATCATTGAGACTTTGAAACATGAATACTAATCGTCAATCGGAGATGTTGTTGCCCCTTGTCATTGACAAGGTTAGAAGATGCAAATCCTTTCACTACAAGATGCGTCAATACTTGAGAATGGACATGGACTCGTCGGTACAACAAGGATATCTTCTTGACTATTGATGATAATCACCAAGAATTCATCCACCCATAGTGGTTATTTACACTTGTAGTTTTCTTGCATTTGAAAAAATTATATTAAGGATGATTGTGTTGTCCACAATGATCGAAAGGATGAATATTGAAGCACTCATCTTCCATGTGGCCAACTCGCGCATAATATTGGCATTTATGAATCTACTCTTGAACTAGAGCAAGTGAAAGTGAACTTTCTTGAAGGAGTCCAACACTCTGGAACTGGATCGGTTATGTGTAATCTGGATTATAAAAGGTGACATTCTTTTCATATCTGATACATTTTATGTTCTTGTTATTTCTGATTTCTTCAAAAGGTCTTATGATCCTCTTAGAAAGAGAAAGTTGAACACCATTTGTACTTGAATATAGGGTCATTTCATTGAGTTGCTCATGTGCTAGCTCTTGGTCTAAATTAGCCTCATTATCTTCTTCTTCTTCAAAAAGATGGTTATGAACAAGGACTAGTTTATAATGTTTTTAAATATTATGTCGCTCAAGTGCATCATGAAAAAGTCTATTCTATGTTTTCAGAAATTCTTCTTTGTCTTTCGTAACTTGCAAGAAGGTCACAACAAATGCAAAGTGGTTTTGGAAATGGTGATTGTGTTGTCTACATAAGAGGGGATTAGATCTTTGAGTGACTCTTATAGTTCATCAACTCGAGCCATTTTAAAGAAAAAAATAGGCCTCAAGGGTTTCTTGCAACTCCACCCTTTCACAATCAGATGCTAACTCAACACCACACATGAGGGGTGTCGGATTCTACACAGAATGCATTGTTTACAATGACATAATTCAATCTTAATTTTAGAAATCACAAGTAAACTTACAATTGATTCGATCTTTAGGAAAAGGGTATGACACCTCTCCAACGTTTTCTCTAGGATTTGAAGGAACTAATGCCTGAGTTTTTGGCATTCCTATGACACTTGGAGGGGCCTCTTCTTCAAATAACCGTCTCTACCATTCTCTGTTCTAAAATTGCCACATTTCTCCTCTTAAATCTCCACATTTCATTTGCATTTTCTGAATCGAAGCCCATAAAGCTCTATTTATAGAGAATGTAATTCATGTTTATGTGAAGGTGTGTTAGTTATTTTTGTTAGTCATAAAATTTTGTTACTTGTGCACTGTAACAGAGACTAGTATGAAATTTTTCTATGTGTAAAAATAGAGCATACTATATTTTTACTGTTTTGTAATAGAGGTACTTTGTACCCTTTTTTTTTACTATTTGGAATAAAATGTTGTGACAGTGATTTCCAGAATTTGATATCTGAGTTTTAATTTTGTTTCTGATAAGCTATAGCCGATAATCACTGATCAAAATTTCAAACAGAGTTTATTTTTGAATCTATAATTTATGGGCGTGACTCCTCAGTGAGCACTTAAATCCATTTTTTCAGATTATTCATTTGGTATCAGAGCATTGGTTTGTGGTTGTTTGCATCCAAAAGAAGGAGACAATGGCCCAAACTAATAGTTCACTCTAGTACCATATTCCTCTTTTATGTGGGGAAAATTATGAGTATTGGAATGTGAAGATGAGAACTTTTCTCATCTCACAATATTTATGGATGCTTGTTTTTGTAGGGTACACAGAGGCAATTGATCAAGATGTTTATAATGCATTATCAGTTGATCATAAGATAGAATTGAAGGAGAATAGGAAAAGGGATGCTAAGGCTCTATTTATTCTTCAAACATGAGTTGATATTTCAATTTTTCCAAAGATTGCATAATGTGGAATGTCCCATGATGCTTGGGAAACCTTGGAGAAGGTATACAAGGGCTCTGTAAAGGTAAAATTTGTCAAACTTCAAATGTTGAGAAGAGATTTTGAGTCTCCTTCTACGAAAGAAAATGAAAGTGTTGAATGTTTTATTACTAGAGTTCAAAATATTGTTAATGGTATTCATGCTCATGGTGAAACTCTTGAAGATAGAAGGATTGTAGAAAAAGTGTTAAGAAGTCTTCCTAAGAAGTTTGATCCTGTCACTATTGATATAGAAGAATCAAGGGATTTAACACAACTAACCCTTGTTGATCTGTTTGGAAGCCTTCAAGTACATGAGGATAGGTTGAAAAAGAATGAGGAACTTTTGGATCAAGCTTAACAAAGCAAGTTGAAAGTAGTAGATGATAAGAAGAAACAATCATCCACTATTATAAATAATTTTTCTTCAACATCATTCATAGGAGGTATAGGTCGTGGAAGAGTCTGAGGTAGAGGTGGTAGAGGTAGAGGAAGAAACAACAATTATGGAAGAGGTCATTTTCATTGCACCTATTGTAATAAAGATGACGACCTTGAAAGTCATTGCTTTCAAAAGAAAAGAGATACCTCTCATTCAAATTTCAGTAAGGAAGAAGGTGAAAATTCTCAAACTTTATTTCTCACATGTAACAAACTTGAAGCTTGTGATAACTTTACATTGTAATGGGATAGTGGTTGTTCAAATCATATGACTGGAAATAAAAAACTATTTGTGAA
>JASDQU010013404.1:22051-55063 GCA_032191745.1 Picea mariana | reverse complement strand
GAATATCTAAACAAGCAATCGTAGCAACCACAGATCTCATGATAAATAAATAGGGCTGCTGGAAACGAAAGATCCTCAGGCTTAGATTCCTAGATACAAAGTTGGTTAAGTGCTACTCTTTTTCAAAAGAAAATGATCTATCTCTGTATATAATTAATAGGAACAAACTCAAAACTCAAAGTTGTGCTAAAAGAACTATCAAGCTACAAGGCACTTGCATTCTGATATACACTGGGGTCTTGGAAAGGCCATCCTGAAAATCCGAGTAGCAGAGGGGTGAAGTGAAGCGGCCCTCGCATACCAATTTCTCCCAACAACTTACCTAGAAAGCTAAACAGAGGATCGGCCTAGAGAGCTACACAGAGGGGTATTTATTGCGAAGTGAGCAAAAGCCAGCCATGCACTGGATCCTATAGAACACTATCACAAAAAGGATAATGATTGATGTCAAAAGAAGGTGAACACCAAACACGGCTACAATGACAGAGTGTGGAATCTTTTTCATTGCATGGATATGATTAGACAGGCAGTTAGCATATACTGTTTCAGATTCGCATTTAAATTTTGAATAATTTGAAAAAACACATATTGTAAAAATCCAATTAAAAAAAATAGAAATATACATCTCATTTATAAAAACAACATGCAATTGTTAAATTTTTTTTTAGAAAACTTGTGTATGTGCTTCTTCTCTAAAATCTAATAGGGATACAGAACGTGTGACCAAAGTCTAAGAACCAGGTTCTAAGAGAACGTTCCTTAGATTCATACCTATGAGGAGAGAGCCCTAAAACAAAGGCAAGAACATTTGAGTTATATTTAACTTGGGTTTAAGAAACTATTTTTTAAAGATCAAGGTCAATCATTTTTTTAAGGGTTAAAGAGTATATCAGAAGACAATACTTTGCATAAGCAACAACGTTATATGATTATTGACGTCATTATTTAAAAAAATCGAAGGTATCTTTGAGAAGTGTCACATTTTAACAAGATTGTTTGCTTTGCGTAAAGGCTTTCTTGCTACCAGAAAGTCGTTGAGAGGTAGAGCCAAGAGAGAGCTAAGCATGGTGATGGGCCAAAAGTGCTACAAATCACAAAGAGAGGATTGACCACGAGCCTCCACACAGACCTGGACCATCAACTAAAAAGATAGTGTCAAATGCACCTACAAAGATTGACGCAAGTCCAAAGAGAGTACAACCTTTGACCATGAAGTCAAACGGGCAAGGAAGGGCAATAGAACTCCAACTGTAGTGATAGAGGGCGAGCCATTAGGCAAGTCCGTACAATTTAATAACAACTGAATTGAATCCAAATTGGAGGGAAAATTCAGCCTAATTCTACAACAATGATTTGATAACATACTCATAGGAATCCCCACATTGAGGATACAACCTATTTGCCTTATATATCGGTTTTGTCCTTGAAAATTATAAATAAGATAAGAGGTCATCAAAGTCTGAAAGACAGAGATCTTAGTCAGAATCCAAGAACCTGAGGAATGTGGGAACGAGTTTTCAAAACAAAACAACTAGAAGCCTCCCAAAATTTTCAAGAAATATATATATATATATATGCAACACACTTTTTATATTCATTTATTGAGTAGTTGAAAATAGGAAAACCAAAAAGGTGGAAGGGCCTCCCAAAATTTTCAAGAAATATATATATATATATATATATATATATAACACACTTTTTATATTCATTTATTGAGTAGTTGAAAATTATATTCATTTATTGACTAGTTGAAAATAGGAAAACCAAAAAGGTGGAAGGGTTTATATAGGAATAATTTGATCTTCTTTATAGGAGAAACTAGGGCATTAATAATCGTAGAGTAAGCTACTAAACTAAACTCTTTGACTTCCTTAGTTACTAAGTAAGTTTTGGGAAAAAATTATATAAATATCTCTTTTTTCCAAGAGTGAAAAAAGAATTGATTGAACTCACTTCATCGGAGAAAACATATTTGTGTGTTAACTTCCAAATTGTAAATAACACATATATCCAAAAAACTCCCAAACTCTTAAAAGTTGGACAAAAATAGTAGCCTTGAGTCCCTAAGAAGAATTGCAGACCGATGACATTGTCCTTCATTCAGTAGAATAGAATGTCAATCATACACCAACTACAAGCATAATCTAGCAAAACGACAATCTCATAAAAGATACTTCAAGGTCTTTAAGAGATGACAATAGGGGCATAAGCCATATGATAACATTTTTTTTTCTAGGAAAAAATTAGAAGGTAACCCTTGATAGAAAATCAACCAAGCAAAGACCCAAAGCTTGTAGCTCAAACAAAGATACCATACACTATGTAATCAATGAATCCATCAAACCTTTGAATCAAAAGATAGCCATCTTGCATTAAGGAATAGAGATAGAGGGTGTCGTGAATGAAGAAAAAAGTATAGCTTCTTGGAGTCATACTGCTAACGTTCTTCCCAAACCTCCACCCCCAATATCTATAAAAGGGCCCCTTCATGTCAATATTCATATTATACAAATCTTCAGATGCGACAAAACTAGTGATGTTTACGACCACCAACTTATCTGAGGATAGAAGAGCTTTCTAGTGGGAAAGAACTATCCAATCCTTCTTGTCCCTAGTAGTAAAGTCCTAGAGATCCCTCTTAAATAAGACATCCTTCTTATTTAGTTTTCATAACTGGAATATAACACACTTTGCAATACATTTCCCTTGAATTACTTAGCTTCAGATGGGTTACCACCCAACAACATGAAAAGTCCCATATTACCAATGGAAAACGAAACCTCCAAGCCTCCCAAATGCTTCAAAAGATAATAGATCGAAACACCTTGAAAATATGTGGTGAGGAGATGACCTCACACAACTCACACAAGCCTTGGATCCAAATGAGATGTTGAGTTGACTAAAATTAATTATGCAAAAGAAATCTCCATGGGGAAGATATTTGAAGGATTTTGAAAATCCATTTACAATATGAAATATGTCCCTAAGTCCTCACATCAATAATTCCATTCCCATTCTCATTTTTTTCTTTTACGTGTGATTCATGACACTAAAGACCGATACTCCTTGTTGATGTTTTGGTAGTTGTGGGAGGTATTAACCTCCAAATGTAACCTTTGTGCTTAGAATAGAATATTTCAGGAGTAAGAGAACCATTAAACCTATGTGTGAAAACCATAGAAGAGAAGTGAGCCCAAGGAGAATAATAATAAAGTATTCAGAGGCTCCAGAAAGAGAAGTTGGCCCCACTTGGAAAAGTCACTTGGACAGGCTAGTATAAATGAGGAAGCACCTTGCTCATTTGGACACACACACACACACACACACTCAGAAAATAGGGCACAAGTCTAAGGAGCAATTATGGTGGCAACTAGGGTGCAGGTCTAAGGAGAAGTTGTGGCAACTAGGGTGCAAGTATTTTTGGTATCTCCTTCTTGTGGATTTCTATTGGTAAATGTATGCTCTATTGGTATTGTATTGTTGTTGCAGCAGTGGTGTTTCTTGTTAGGGTTTATCTATTGGTTCCAGTGTGGACTTGTCAAAATCATTCTATCTAATAAAAGGTTATTATGCTCGGGGGTGGCATATGTGAATGCCTATGGTTGGGTGACAATGGTAAGACATTATCTATGGTTAAACAAGCATATCAAAATTTTAACATGGTATTAGAGTTGGTTTCCTTCGTAATATTCTAACCACTGGAAGGAAGATCATCAGTTTCCCCCATTGTCAAGCTCATTGAGAACTTAGTGAACCCACCAAGAAGGTCGCCTAAGTATGGTGCATCTTTTTCCCGGATCAGATTTGCAAATTTATGAAGTTGATAAATTAGGGATTTCTCATAAAACCCTAGGTCAAGGCATCTAGAATTTAAAGGTTGAGTTGAATTTTATTATTGGATAAAGGAGGTTTCCTTGGCATAGCGCACCCTCTAGTAAGTTCAAATTCCATTTCTACAAAATATTAATTTTTCCCTCATATTTTTATTGCCTAGGGAAAAACGAATATCAGTACTAAGCTTTATGAAAATCTTGAGGGTGCTCGCAACTTCTAAGCATGGAAGTATAGAGTGATGCTCATTCTAGAGGAAAATGATCTATAATTTTTTATTGACGAAGAAGTTGCAGAGCCATAGTGAGATGAAGCTAAGGAAAAGCACAAGAAGAATTTGGTTAAGGAAAAGAAGATCATTGCAGATTCTATCGAGGATCACTTTATCCCACATGTCTCATCATTAAATACCCTGAAACAAATGTTTGATGCCCTATCCCAATTGTATGAAGGAAAGAATATCAACCAAAAGATGTCCTTTAGGACACAACTCAAGAATGTAAAGATGCAAAATTCATAAACCATTCAATCTTACTTCACAATTGTGTCTCAAATCAAAGAACAACTTGAATCTATTAGAGACACAATCGAATAAGTGAAGCTAGTAATGACTACATTGAATGGTCTCCCAAAATCTTGGGAATAATCTATTCAAGGAATTTGTTCTAGAAGAAGATAATGAAGTTTAGCAGGTTGTGGGAAGATTGCACTCAGGAAGAAGCTAGAATAGAAGAAAGAGAAGAGAAGTTGGGAAATGATGATCAAGCTCTCAAAGTTTATGTAGGAAAATTATCATTCCCCCAAGAAGTTTCAAAAGTCACGAAAGTCTCAAAAGTGTTACTCAAGCTACAAATGCTACAACTTCCAAAGGATGGGACACATTGCAAGAAATTGTCCTCTCAAGAAAGACCAGGCTAGAGGATGGGACACATTGTAAACAGTACAGAGGAATCAGGTTCAATAAACATAGAAAAAGTGTATAACCAACATTGATGATTTACCTCCCGAACAAAAAACCTGGAGTTGTCTTGCATGTTGAATATGGATACAGAGTCTAGTGTGAACTACACCCTTTTTCCTGAGCTTGAGTGTGTAATCTGATACACCGAGAGAACATTCACAGAAAGTTGAGGATCCTGGAGACCATTATCAAAAATTCCATGATCTAGTTCTACTCTCCCTCTTTCGGCAACCTCGATTGAAGAGTCATCCCCCATGAGGATAAGAGGACCATTGCATGCAGTCAAAGAAGATAAGATATTCTATGTGGAATTCATATGGTGGGTTTCACCTGAATCCATGATCAAGTCATTAGGTGAAGAGTGAAAAAAAACCAATGCATGATGATCCCATTTGGGAGCATGATCTTCTATCTTCTTCTCAACACCCTTGGGAATTTGATCCCCAAATTTGTTCTTTTCAAGAATTTGAGTCATAAGGTCTATCTGCTTCTTCATGCATTTGGATTCTAGATAGAATCCTCAATTGCAGTAGGAACACTTATTCCATTTCTTTCCTTTTCCACTTTTGGATGATGAAGAATCATTGACGGGTTTGGAGTACCCTTCTTTCTGTTGGAATACTAAGAGGGGAGGGGAGGGGGTGAATCAGTATCATCCCTTTATACCACTTTTAACCACAATATATATTCTTTCAATTTATCATCAATATTCAACAATTTATCATCAATGTATCATCTGTGATTGCATTCAATATACCATGATTATATAATCCTAAACAACATCACATCAAGTACACAGTACACCAGTATTTACGTGGAAACCCAAATGGGAGAAAATCACATAATGTGTTCTTATATATATCAAGAATTTATTCATAGAAAACACCAACTTCCCAATTCTTCAGTTGTAATTGGAAGGAGGCTACAACCACCTATTCTCAGGCTCAAACCTAAAGGAAGCTACAACTCCCTAAATTCTCTGGCTCCAACTAGAAGGAGGCAACAACCCTCTAATTCTCAGGATCCAACCTGAAGGAAACTCCAACTTTCTAATTCTCCACCTCCAACCAAAAGGAGGATAAAACCCCCTTTCCTTGCCCCGTGTTGTCGTCATGAAATATGAGTGTAAACCAACTAACACTACCAAAATCATTGCCACTGTGTCTACCATTGTCACTTCCACTATCACATCAACCTTTAACCTATCAACTTGTCATTATATCCAACATGTTATCATCAACCTATCCAACCTGTCACTATCACCGATACTCAACCAAATCCTCTCACATGGATCATATACCAAGGAAACCTCTCAACTATATCTCCAACATCACCAACACATTCCTCTACCAACCATGTACCAACATCACCAACATACCATCAAAATATATGTGTCTCAACCATATACCATATCACTCATTATATGTCTCAACTATATACCATATCAATCATGCCATGTAACACAAGATGATCATGAAGTATATGCCAATATCACAAATATATGCCTCTAACAATGAACCATAACAACCATATTCCAAGTACCAAGAGTGTGTCTCAAGAATGTAATAGTATCACCTTAACCATGTACCATCAAGGGCTTCCAAGACATGCCTTAAGCATGTGCCATGCCATCCAAGATACAATCATTAAAAAAATACATAAAAGGAATTACTCATGAAAACTTGAAGCATACCATCTCATATCCTGTAGAAACTATGTTGTACAATCAAACCTTTCTGCAATTCAACCAACCATTATTTTTCAAAGATTCGTCTCAGCTCTGCAACCCGTCCTCCTGCAGCCTACAGATGTATGTGACATGTCCTTCTGCATCTCATGTATGTACATGACATGTCCTTATGTAGACCACATATAACCTCATAAAACTACGGTTACCCATTTTCTGCAACTCTGAAACTTTCGTTACTTTAGACGTTCGCAACTTCATAAAAATGTCGTCACAAACTAGCCAAAGATCACAATACTAGACCATAAAAATCACAAGGTTGATATTCAGTTGTAAGAGTATTATTATGGGAGAATCCTTGAAGTATTTATATACTTCTTCATAGTAACTTATTTTCTCCATGTTTCCCTTGGTTTCTGACTCAGTTTGGTTTGCTTCTACTTCTCTCTCTGGTGAACTTCGAGCGAGTCCTCCACAGCCTTTATTCCTAGGAATCACACGATGGCAGAATCACCACCTCTAATACCAATGTAATGTTCCCAACTAATATAAATGGGAAATATATGTGTTCTACCAAAATTTAATATTCTTCTCTAAGTGATTTTATCAAAGGATTTGTATTAGTGTTGCTGAAAGTGCCAAAACATATATCATTTACCCATAATTACACATAGAATAGAGCAGATAACAATGGCATATTATTATGGATGGATGTTTCCCAAAATGAGTACAATGATAACTAAGGGTTTTAATAATAGTTGCAGACTACTACTAAGCAAACAAACTAATGGTTGTCAGGCAACATCACAATCTACTACAAAAATAACACAATGGAACCTAGAATGATGCCAATATATGGATCTCAAGGCTCTTCTACTCTATTTATCCTTCCTTTGGAACTTCTAGATCTTTCCAGCGCCCATTTTGACCAAATCAAATCTTTTCCTCCAACTCCATTGAAATATAATTATTTGTTTTATTTAATGTCACCTTTAGGGTTTGTCCATATTTTAACCTAGTGACACGTCCTTGACTCCCTTTTTCCTTGTTGACTATAGCCTATGGGAGTGTTATAGGCTATTGATTCATCCTGATCACTTGGAAGGGGACATTACAGTTACAATAATACTAATTATTGGTACATTGTACATATTCCTAAAGTAGGACCGAATCTAATATCTATTTAACATATCACACACACTCATAAAAAGGTATAATTTGGATGGATACATGGGTTTTTAAGGACTTAAATGGCAGGTTCAAAGTTAATTCTTGTATTTATTATAATGAATCTAAATGTATTTACATGTTGGAAAAATATTCTTCAACTCTAGCTTTGAATAAATTCAATGCAATGGTGGCCAATGTAGATGACGACAATGAGTTATGGGACTTTTCTCTTGGAAATACCAATTAGGGATTCTTGTGACACATGATCCATATTTTCCTAGATGAGGGTATTCCATTGATCAACCTTGTGGTTTTTACGAGGGATGTCATGTGGGTAAAAATCACCAAGATTCATTACCAAATGACAATTGAAGGAGTTCCTCTAAGTACTTTGAATTACTTCAAAATGATATTTTTGTTCCCATGTCTACTTCTTCCTTAAGGGAGGCAATTCATTCCTCACTTTTATTGATGATCATTCCTAGTTTTTATGAGTCTAAACCATTAAAGCCAAGGATTAGTTTTTGGAAAATTTTGGGACTTCAAAACTCATGCTCAAGATCAATGCAAACATGGCAGAGGAAACTACATTGGTGATGGTTTGTAATATTTTATCCACTCTCATGGAATCACTTGGAAAAGGATTGTTTCCTATACTCTTGAGAAAAATGTAGTTTCTAAGAATAAGAATAAGGAAATCATGGAAATGGTCCATTGTGTGCTTCATTCTCAAACTATTAAGCTATCTTTTGGGGGAGAGGTCATTTTTTA
Source organism: Picea mariana (assembly GCA_032191745.1). Lineage (NCBI taxonomy): Eukaryota > Viridiplantae > Streptophyta > Pinopsida > Pinales > Pinaceae > Picea > Picea mariana. The sequence continues at coordinate 46,643 of JASDQU010013404.1, read as the reverse complement.
TGAAACACACATTATTATTCACATGTGTACATGCATAGTCATTGGTATGACTCTTTATGAGTAGTTACATGGGAAAAAAAAACTATCTCATGCTTCAATATCTTTATATTAGGTGGATGGGTCCACCTACCTCATCAAAGGTGAGATATATATCACCTATCCATTATACTCCTTACATGATTATAGTTGGCTATAATGACATTTTTCACAAGCATCCTCTTTATGGCCCCACCTCTCATAAGGTGATTGAACATTGTATGTGATCTTTTATGAACCGTTTTCTCATAGTCTGCCAGGATCTCTTTTGTAACTTCTTGTACGTGATGATTCCAATGATGGTCCTCAACATGTATCCATCGATCATGACTCTTCTCCTCTTGTTGGTTTTCTTTTTATTGATTCCTAGATAGTTGTAGTGGAACCCACATATCCATCTAATCTTTATCCACCTATATGTATTCCTCTAAGTAATTCATCTAAACTTATGGGATAATTTTTTAGGACCACTTCTTCATATGGTTCCTCCTCTCTACCTGATGTATCTTTTGGAGCTTCCATCATTAGATGAAGGTACTACCACCCTATATGTGCAACCTGTTGATTCTTATCCATCTCAAAATAAATCTTCAAATTAGTGATGTAAATTTATATTTTTATGCACTAAGGTTGGATGATGATGATGATAATGGTTCTACACACTCGATGTGCCCATATTCACATAAGTGGGGTTTTTTCTACTCTCATTAATGCTACTAATTTTCTTGTAGGTTATTCAACATAGAAGTCAAAGTCACTTCCATCTCAATCCCTATTTTAGATAGCCTTCCTCTTCTTGAAAAATACCAATTCTCTTCATCAAAGGATTTATTTACCTTGATGAATCCTAATGTGGCTTGTGAAGTTTTTCTTCATGGGAGGTATGTTTTTTATAACCCTTAAAACAAATTTATGGGGGGTGGTATTGTGATGATACATCGTGATTATTTGTGGAAGTAATCAAAATTATACCCCTAATATCATTGAAAGAATATGTTCTAAAACAATGGCTATACACAACAATAGTGTCAACCATAACCTACAAGTATAGACAACCGATAATATTGAAACCCAATTTAAGGAACAAACAATCACCCCTAGATTTTGTTGATATTATGGCTAATATTCACTTGATGCCACATGCCAATCCTCTATTTGATGTCTTTGTGGCTTTATTGAGCCTACATATGGGTAATTACCCACCTTACTATAATTGTTTATATTTGGCTAAGTTATTCTAGTCACCCTCTTGAGGCTAGTTCCCTAAACCGTAATAGAGAAATCCATGTAGAAACATATCCTTTTCCTGATCTATAAATCATTCACTCAAGTTTATGTTTGAGAAAATTCCTAAGGGAAATATTATGTACAAGACTCCTCTCTCGAATACTTATGTTTGGACAACACTCTTTTTTCTTCGGTGTTGGATTTATCTTTCAAGCACATGGTATGGATTCATCTCTATTGTGATCATTATTGAAGTGTTATTAGATTTTTCTATTGTATTGGGGGGTTTACTGAATATTTCATTGTAGATCCATTATATCCTTATCTTAGCAACTTGCTTTTTTATCAAATTTTTGCATTCATTTTTTTCTCCCGAAATTGGGTGGAGAGTTAGTTTAGGTATAGGGAACAAAAAAAGTATGAACACCAATAGAAGTAGGGGGAATGAAATACATGTTGGTTTTAAATGTATATGTACATTCAAGATAAATGCAAGTGAATATAATGCATACAAACACAACAAGAATACAACAAAATACTAGCTTGAAATAGGTTGTCAAATCTTTCTCTCAAACATACCTCTCGAATATTTTTGTTTTGGGCGAAGTGATGTTTACAGAACCTACAGTTGTCTTTCTAGTAGAGTTCAGCACTACAAGACACATGGTTTTATCCACACCCACTCGAGAGTTTTGAATCCAAATAATCACATTATTGAAAGCCTAATCAACTTGCGCAATCCTATAAGCTTTATATACAAATAAAAATATCAATAGTAATGTGAAAATATTATGGTGGTTTACCCAACTGAGATTGACTTCAGTTGACTAATTATGTATTGGTTACACATCATGTTACTAACACTTTGGATTAAAATCTGCTAACATAATATAAAAAGTTGAAGGTTGTTATTTTCTTCTTTGAAAAAAGGAACATAAACTCACGAAATGTGAAACACTAGAAATAGGGGTAACATTGTTGTTGATAGCAGAAGATAAGTCTTTCCCTATCACAAAGTTGATTTTGTCTTTTAGTTTGGAGGTTGTGATGCACACTAGATTATTTTTTACATTGATATGTAACATCTATAAGTACTTTTGTACAATGGATAGGTTATGACCTGATGGTCGGTAAGATAATATATAAAACCTTAAAAACAAAAAATAACTCTTTCCTTCACCATTTGGTGAAATCTTTTAGGATTTATGATAATACTATGAGAAACTTGCATGTGCAATATGTTGGTTTTGACTTTGTGTTAATAAGACTCATAAATATTATTCAGCATATGAGTAACATCACATGCCCTATTTTAAAAGAGGGCTTATGATTCTACATCATCTCCCCAAAGGCCCATTCCTTGCAAAAACATCATCTCCCCAAAGGCCCATTACTCGGAAAAGCATAGAAGTTGCCCAAACCTATAAATGTATATGTTCTACTCCAAAGTGTTTTTCTCTTTCCCAAAAGATTGAAGAGGTGTAAATCCAACTAGAAAACCGTGTTATTTCGCTAGACCATTCGAACTCTCACACACCAAGAAGAAACACGAAAGACGAGAAAAAAATAGTTTTTATTTTGTAATCTAGCCACATAGTTTCTCTAACGAACTCCTCGAATTTCGCAAGCCTTAGGAAAGTACCTAACAGATTTTTCAAGTGTGTCAAGACTAGATGAGTCTTGACATTGGCGAAGTAATCTCGTGAATTCCAAATGACTCTTTCACAAAACACCAAGCCAAGTTACCTCACCAACACTCCCCAAGCTTTTGCGTTACTATGGCCATGATATGCAGGAAGGAGCTTATTTACATTTTCAAATCTTAACGTCTTGATAAGTATAATGTGGACAACATCATTCCTAATTTTAGTTCTCATATTGAAGAGAATGTCTTAAATTAATTGATAGAAATGAATAACCATGTACGACATTATTTACAGTACAAGAACACAAAACCACTAATCCATACTTTGGGATCACCCCTAGAGCACAACATATCCATCTAAAAAGTAGCTTCTGCCAGCCAAACGTGCATGTCATTGTATGATTACTTGATAGCTAAATTCACAAGTATTCTTAAGTGTCAAATAATTAGCATCCAGACAACAGTTTCATATGTTTCAGCATCGTCTAATCTCAAGCATAAATCAATAAGCAAAAGGAAACTATCAAACTAACAACTCAAGCTACTAAAGAAGGCATTTATTGGCAATGCTTACATTGTATCAAAACTTAAAAGTATTAAAGATATGTGTATTGAGTAAAAACTAAAAATATCAATTTAAAAAAAAAAATTGATTATTTTTTTACGTACCAAAGCTTCAAACTTGTTCTCAGCTGTAAGAAATGGTAGTTGTGTTTCTTCAGCAACAGCTGCAGCAATTTTAATGTCAAACCTACCAGAATTCACACAAAATCATATTATGGAAGAATGAAAACACCCAAAAGTCAAGAACTGGAGCTATTTCATGTACAATTATATAAACTTGTCATTACAGATTAATGAAGGGGTAAAATTGTGATGAAATAAAAATTCCTATTAATGTCTTCCACATTTTAAACTATATGAGACCTCTAACAACAAAAAAAAATTTAGAACTATCATAATGTGGATTTAAATTTAGAACTCATAATGTGAATTTATAAAATATCTGTAGCATCCGAAACCTAATCTTTCATTGAAAACAAATTTTACAGATTAATTAGTTTTTACAAAATAGAACCAATATAATGATTAAGTACTAGTATTGAAGATAGCAAAAGGTTCCTGCTTAGGGAAGAAAGTAGGTACTGGAAGTAAGCATTCTCACTAAATATAAATTTAAAAAACAAAAACAATCTACATATATTTTAAGAAAAACTAGACTCTTGAAGACTCCAGTGAAGGTCCTTCAATGAAATCTAGCTAGAAGATAATGAAGAATAATCAAAGCTTCATTATGGTGGTCGAAAGGGCCTTTAACTATACTATTGCATCTCTATCAGAAAAAAAAATGTGCTTATTCATTTACTTATTGAGTTGGGTATGTAGAACTTCTAACATTTGAAGCCTTCGTCTGACGAAGTATGAATACCTGTATATGAAAGAGTGGCCTGATTAACTACTCAATGAGGGGTAGATTCTTATTGTAGAAATGTCTTTTAATTTTCCTCCCTGTATATTTTTATTATATCATCCCCATCTACCAAGAATTTTCTATAAAATGTTGCAAAATCATAGTAATCTTCATTTCATCTCTTATCATAAGAAAATGCTCTTTTTATCTATGATTGAGAAAAAAATGGTTACACCTTGATACTTGCATCAGCATCCATAATCAAATCAATCAATATTTGCGTAAGAAATAGTAAGATGGTTCTTTGTTGACAAACCGAGACACGACTTGTCTGTTACTCGGTTATCAAATCCGTAAGAAGTACAAGATAAAGTCTCTGAGCCTGCTTTGCAAATGGATGCAATAGCAAGGGAACTTCCAATTTCCCAAAAACAAATTGGATAAAAAACTATAAGGGAATAAGAATGAGTTACAGGTCCAAGATCCTGATTTTAACTATCCGTTGAAGGAAGTTTGTGCACAAGCAACATAACAAGTAGAGCATAAGTGTAGTTAGGTCTACCTGTTGAAACAATGCCACTACTCCTCATAGGTGGAGAGCAAATCCAATCCACCGTCAACATTCCCTTTGAAATACATGAACACTCATCTATATTCTTGATGAAAAGAATGAATAAAGTTTTGGCACTAGAACTTTGCACTACTACCAGAGTTTTAGCACTAGAACTTTGCACTACTACCACATAATTTTTATAATTTTCAGTTTTTGACGTGCTCAACATCTAAAAATTCTAATTGCTACAGGAATACCTCATGTATTGATTTCCTTTGAGACAGATTTGTAGCTTCAATGGACATGCGAAAGGCTCACCTGATTCTAACGGTTGACAATCGGTGTAAGGCCGACAATGGGTATAAGGCCTCTGCCTATGGATGGTATTAGGTGCATTGCTTAGGTGGGTGTGAAGAGTTGCCACAAAAGGTTGGAATGCCAAGCATTGCCTATCTGACTTATGGATGGAGTGGTGAACCATTTCATGTTGTTTTTATATGAGTTGTGATGTCTTGGGTGCATCAGTCAAAAGTTGAGAATCTATGACATTGAACTTGTTTTAGTCATTGGAGTTACCTTGGGTGCACTTGGAAGTACTTTTTGGGTGCATTGGATGTATTTAGGCACACTTATCGGGCTCACTTGTTGGATGCAGACAATTAGTGGACAAGGCACTGAAAAAAGAAAAAAACAACACAAATGGGCTGTCAGGTCCACCTTGGAGTAAAGGGGCTTGCAAGTGCAAGGAAAATATTATATAGAAGGAGGATTCCCTAAAGGTGCTATGGAATAGAGGTAGAAAAATTCATCATTCATTCTAGTGCAAAAGATTTATATGGTTTATGCTAAGTTTAGAGTTTGCATAGTGAGGAAAATTGCACTGATTCGGTGAGAAGAAGAAAAGGAGAGGACCTATAGGGGGCATCGTGTTGTTTCCTCAAGGGTTTGATCGATAGTTTGTGTAGGTGCTTGTTCCTTGTGTAAATGTATTCTATAAATGAACCACATGTAGTTGGTCATTATTTTGTGTCGTACATTGTAATATTCTTCGTATAAATAAAGTTAAGGAATCCACCTTGGGTGTCGCTTATACTTGTCTATTATGGTTTTCTTGGATGAATGTTATGTTCTTTTCTATGCTTTGTATCGGCTAATCATTGAAATATTGGCTAAGTGTAAGTGTTCTCTACATGTTTTAAGGATATGGTTAGATGTATGTGTATTGTTGGGTGAACTTGGTTGTGTTGGACTTACTTGTGCATCTAACATATTGTAGCATAAGGTGAAGTCGCGAAAAACCTTAAGTGAAGAGGAATAATATAGTTATATTAAGTGTAGGTTGATCAAGCCACTATGACTCAGACAAGTTAGTGTCACACAACCATAGAGGACAAGAAAAAATTGAACAAGACTCCTAGGTTCATGACAATGGACATGTTAGATATACTCTCAAAAAGACTCTTATGTTAAATACATGACTTACACAAACAAGTTTCAAATTTCTATTAGTATAGATTCATCTTAACTTCTCATATGTGTGTATTTGTGAGTGAAATAATTCTAAAAAATCAATATAGATCTATTTTAACTCATATCTAATCACCATCATAAAAATCCAAAAAAATAAAGTAATTTTATTTACATTTAAAATATTAAAATTAAAACTTAATATTTATTAATTTACTTATTATAATTTATAGTTATTATATTTTTTTTTGCTTTCTAATATTATATTCAACCATTTTTAATTTCTTAATTTTACATAAAAAACTTATTTGGTTAATGTTACATGTCACTTCTTCGAATGCTTTACACTAGAAGCGTAACAGGAAATAATATGAAATGATCATCTAAGTTCGAAACAACGTTTGTGCATTGTAGAAGCATCATGCAATTATAGGTCGACTTTTATAAGAAATATTTGTTGATAAGATTTTTGAATGTCACTTCACTTATTATAATTCGAAAAGACATTCAAAATCGGTCTTTTTAAAAGAAAACAACGTTGCTTAATTTTCGAACTATTGTGACATCTCTATGTTCTTGGACCATGACTACTCTCAGTATTGGCATGACAATATTTTAATGTGCATTTTATGGGCACTAATATGTGATTTATGGCTTTCTGGTTGATAGTATGTGTAGGATGGATGCTTCAGCCAAATGAAGTAATTTTTAGGGCTTCTCACACATGCATAAGTTTAAGTGATTAGTTTCACTAATTATTGTCAATTTTGTTGGTTATTTGGCTAGTTTTATATGCTCACATTTTTTCTATTCAAATCTTTCTAGATGAAGTACACTATTTTTGTTGATGAGTTTAATAGAAATGTCATTCACAAATATAGAAAATATTCATTAAATTTCTCATATATATATATATATATATATATATATATATAACCCAATGAGTTAGGTGAATGGTTGCAAATGTTATTAGATATACAGCTTGAGTGGGTCTAATGGTTAAGACCATGTGTTTCCTCTTAAGAGGTCACAGGTTCAAATCCAGAGGGGGGTAGGGTTGATCGTGACCTTAAAAATAGATTATTATTATTATTATATAAACTATCGAAAGCGTCACAAAGTTAAGTTCTTCTATTAGTGGCAACAAAGTCATCAAGCCATCCTCTTTAATTTGTAAGTACAATTTTTTCAACAACGCTAAGTTCAACAATTAATTTCAACAACAAAACCATTGAAATGGTGCCTTTGATTTATGTAGCAACATCTATTGGATCATAACAAGAGAATAAGGTATAATTTGGAAGAGAAAAAACAACTCCTAAAATGATGTTAGAATTATAAAATTTAAGTTTATAACTATCACCTAAGAAATGATGGTTAATAAATTTAATAAGACTAATAAATAAGTATAAGAAATAAGTAATATGTAGGTACATAAAAGTTGTGAAGAAACTACATTACTAAAACATGGTACTAAAATGATAAAATTATTTGTGAGGAGATCCTGTTAGTGAAGAGATCAACTCTTCCTCTTAGAGTCATCAAGGACTGTGGAATTATTAATGGAATGGAAGATGACGTCCTCCAAGTTGTGGATAGGGTTAAGGGGGCTTATTATACTATCTAGGGGGAGGATAGGAGAAATGGAGCTCTATTCTCCTAACATTCAAGGATGTGGAGAAGAAATTTTGTGGAAGCCTAGTTACATGGGATAGGAGGGCACTTTTTCCTAATACCATTTATAGTTGAGTTGTCTACAATGTTATCTGCTAGTTTTGTGATGTGAAAAAACAAGATTGTAAGTGTATTATGAATATTGATCGACTCGCTCAATGCGGTGATCAACCAAAGAGTCAAGAACTTACCAATATATAATATAAAGGATTTGAGTATCATGGATATTGATCATCCCTCTTAAGGGGGTGATCAACCAAAGAGTGAAGGCCTTACCAATCTAGAATCTAAAGCGTCATTAGACAATCTATTTGAAGGTCGCTAAGTATTTGTTTGCCACTTTTTTCTCTAATCTAATGGATAATTAAGAACTAAGAAGTGATACACCTAAAGGTATCTAATTAAGGTAAGGCATGGAAAGACTAAGAATTATATTTGATTACCTCTTTCATGTAGATAGAAATCCATTGATGGTCTACTTAAAGGAAGAAAGTGTAAAGGGAGGCATCATAATATTAGAATAAGAAGTGAAACCTCCCCTATATTTGATAGTAGGTAGGACACTCTAAAATTAAATTATCCTTTGTATTTGGCTTATGTAAGTGATATCGCTGGCAATTCATGTTGAACCATGGGATGTGGTGGTCGAGCTCAAATTCGAATATGTAATATCCCTCTCGAAATTGCTTGAGGGAAACCCATAGGGTGTGCATCCAGTGTCTACCCTCATAATGAGGTTAGATAATCAATCCATCTCTCATCTCTAGGGAGTGCTATGAGGACAAAAGAAACTTTAAGATAAGCCCATTTGGTGGTATGATTTAGGGAAACTAAATGTATTGTTTGTGGATTTTCTCTCTAATTAACTCATTAGTTCTTTCTTAAACAATAGGAGGTGGCCCAGTCTATCCAGGGAGTAGCTAAATATGGGGAAACAATTTGGAGAAATGGTAATAAACTAGAGAAGGTGAGAAGCCACTGAGAAACAAGTGAATCCTAGATGGGGGGTGATTTGAGATGATGGCATAAAATGAAAAACGTTTTAGGTATGGATATTAATCCCTCCCATAGGTAAAGTCTCGATATATATGGACCTTGTAAAGGAATAATATTTACTATAATATGGCCTCTAGGTTTAAATTATCAACCCGATACATTGGTAAATGATGGGATGGGGAGCTGTGTGTTTGCATCAAATGATGTGTCTAAGTGGAATATTTGGACTCTCTCAATCCTAGATTAGTACTTGGTTTTGATACCTATAAGACACAAATAACCGTGGCTCTAATGATTGTCTCTATAATATGCACCTTGGACAATATGTCCTCAAAGTGAGCATGAAAGAACCACCACTCAAGAATGGAAATAAATACATAACACTTGTTGAATCAATGTTGGAAATCTTGTCTCACACTAAAATGTGTCTCTATGAATTGAAATCAAAAATAGTTATATCCCAAGGTGATCTTTATCGCTTTCCATTGGAAGAAAAAATGATACTTGAAGAGTGCATGCTTCAACACATTGAATATCTTCATCTTGATTTTAATCAAGTTAACCATAAAGTGTTGAAAGTCATAAAAGTTGGAAATAGAATTGATTGGTCTTTGAATACCCTTGTACATAGAAACCAAAAGGATCAAGTCATCATAAAAGAGGAGTAATGAGATCATTACATGGTGCATAAGACACCCTTCCCCCCCTAAATATGTTCATGGAGAAAATAATCCATCTTTTTGATATGGAACCCAAAGGGTTGATGAGAGGGGACAACCTTGCTTAACCCAAAAGGTATTTCAAATAAATTCCAAAAGTTGTAATTTGTGTAGAGATGACCTAGGATTGACTAAAAGTCTCATGATGGTAGTGAAAATACATCTCTCTAAAATATCAATTTCATAAAGTCATTGGAGTAAAGTCTCTCTTGAGATAGTGTCAAGCAATTTCCAAAAGTTCACAAAACATCATAAAACTTTTGAAGAGAGATGATGGGCCTCCTCCCCAAATTTTCTGAGAGTTGTAAGTGAAGAGTTGTAGCATATATTTTTGAGAAAGTGTACCCAATCATGATGGTCTGACAACGGATGGGATTAGTGCTATCCATTGATTTAAAATTTGGGTGGAAGATGTGCTAGTACTGAGCTCAATGGAAACCAAAGAGGTTGACATGATTAAATAGATAAAAAAAATGTGCAAGTCAAGGGAGTAGAGGCCATGCTTGGGAAACTCCTCCCACAGGCCTTCATTGAATACGTTGCTAATTCTCACGACTTTGACTGCTCTAATGATGTCATCATAGGTGAAAATATGACAATCATGGGTGGGGGGAGGGGAAGTTATATTGATGGGGCTCTATACAGGAACATCATTAAAGGAGGATTATCTGAGAGAACATGGACTAGGGGTCTAGATCCATGGTAATATTAATATGCTAAGGGAAAATACTATGCCAAAATTTCTTCGGAGAGTGGCATAGAGTCTCACAAAGCTCTTGTCTCCTCAAAGCAAGAAAAACCCACATTTTATAGTGGAAAATTGGATAGTGATACTTTTGGATCAAGCGAAAGGAAGGGAGATGGTACGTGAAGGCAAAGTGAAGATTCTTTGTGATGAAGTTTTCACTCCGTGTTTAATTAAAATTTTATGGGGAAATAACAAAGAGAAAGGGGGAAAGGGGACTAATTGATAGAATGGTGTTAAATAATGATATTAGCATCACAAATAGTAGTGGATAGAATATCATGGTTGGATAAGACTATCTTGAGGGATGAGAAGTGAGGGAGAGAAGGGAAGATATAACAAAGATGAAATGTGTAGGTATCATTAAACTACCAATAAAAATGGATGATAATACATTGGATTATGGGGGAGAGGGTGGGGTAAGGAAGGGGTGGGGGATGAATAATACTCTATGGGTCAAAGAGAGGAGGTTTTGCTCCAAAATTTTAAGAAATGATACAAAAAAAGTGAATAATGTAAGGGAGGATATCTCAATTGGTTTGGATGTAATCAATCACACTAGCTCCTTCATCATGAGGAAAGCATGTGAAGTGGCCAAAGTTGAGAAACTGTGAGACCATTTAGGAGGAACAAATCATGAGATTATCCAAGTTGTATAAGACATTGTCCATAAGCTGTAAGAGGCCGTATAACAAGACACAAATATTTTAAGGCCCATGATTTCCAACACGACATCTTCAAGGAAAAGTGCGTCCCCATTCCTTTCATGAATCAAAATTTACAAGGCTTTGGTATGGGAATTTAAATCCCCCAAGAGAATAACATCACCTAGAGTAGAACAATGGAAAATATGTACATACAAGGCGATAAAAGGGTCTCCATTAGAATCTTGAATAAGTGAAAGGAAATTGGAGAAAAGCAAAAAATACAAATAAAAACATTAATAAGGAAGGGGGAATAATAAAGGTAATAGAATCAAACAAACCCTACATTCTCATCCAAAGTGACTACATAGACTATGTCCTAGAGGGTGTCACAGATAATACATGAAACCGTATAGTTACCCAAAAAACTACCATAATGTTGCATCTCATGTCTACAGGTCATAGAATGATGATATCCCTCAATGTTGGGTGTGTCCTATTATGACTCATGTTTTCCTCCATAAGAAAAAGGAGGTCCTAGTTTGAACAACATCATTAAGCATATTCATGGAATTCTAAAACGCGCCATTACAATTCCAACAAGTTATGGAGATAACATACAACCCACCCCCACGTCATAAGTTCATGGATAACTTCCCATTGTTGAAATTTACTTCATGATACATAGATATGTAATCCTCATGAAAAAACTCCTAATTGTAAGCTATCCAAACACCTCCCAAAAAAAAGAACAATAAATACACAAGAAAATGCACTATAAACTTGAAAGTACAAATACAACATAATGTAAAAAATCATTTTTATCACACAATGCAGCACTTGTGCAAAGCCTTCAAAAGATGTAATACATGTATAACATATGGAAGTACTTTCCATTGTCACCTTAGAAGTTACTTCCTTCGTTTTAGTGAAGGATTAAAATCCAATGCAGTGGAGACTTCCCTAGCAACGTCAAGGAATATTGTAGAAAGATTGAATCAATTATATGGTCTCTTATCTTGGTCACTCAATTATACCATCACATAGATTAAGGATTAACGTAAACAATTTGGTTAACTAAATAAATTCCAAATTTTTGTGTGAGTTGTTTTAAGACTATAAATGATAAATACCAAGTCAAACAAGTAAAATAAATACCCCCAAAAAATAAAAATCAAAATAAAATCCATGGTTGTCATAAAACTTGTAATAAAAGATGACTACTTCAATAACATGGCAAGTTATAATAGAAGAAATGCAATGGTTGAAACTAGTAAAAATGCAATAAAAGAGGGATAAAATGCAATCTAAGATAAGGTTTCAAATAAAAAATTCTTTCTGAAATGTAAATGGCATGAAACAACCTCAAAATATGAAGACATCAAGCTCAAGTTGGCTGAAAACTATGAAAATTATGAAACAAGTGATGTCAGGGAGTATTCTAAAGTGAAGAACATGACAAAACCTACAATTGATTGAATGTTGAAGAGGGGTTGCAATAAAACATAAATTTACCATAATACGTGAAAGGAGAAGAGGAAATAGGGTTCAATATCACTTTGAAGAAGAACTGACTAGTGTCATCTAGCTTCCTTCGGCATATTGTTTCAAATATGAAACTTCCATGGAGAGAAAATTCAAGATAAATACTCACAAACCAAACCCTAAGGTAGCCCACTACAAACTCTAGGTATTGATCCTTTAGGAGAGAAACTTAAAGTAGTCAACTATTCTAAAGACCTATAGAAATATATCAAGAATGGAACTTCATTAAAACCCTATAGTATTCCACTACAGAACCTAGAACTTTAACCTATAAGAGAAAGACTAGGGTATACCATTACAATCCCTATAAATAACTGTATGTCCTTCAACAAGCTTAAAATAAATGACAACAAGGGAAGGTATTCCATTACAAACCTTCCTAGGGTTTTAAGACAAAGCTTCATACAGGAAACAACAAGATAAAATGTATTTATCACTACTTTGATAAAATATTTACTTAATACATAAAAAATAAACCATCAAAGACTTGAGGATAGCACTTACTGGTCAAATCAATGAGCACCAATGAAATGCTAACCATGAAATCATCCACAAAAAACTTGAAAAAAAAATCCATAAGATCATCTCCAAGAAAGTGCACATAAGTTCTACCTGATGAATAATAAATATATAAGACAAGTGTAGTGATCCTCCACAAGATGAGTTATGATTTACAAACAAGGAAACCATCCTCCATATATATCAGGAAACCCTCTATATATGTGAGGAAACCCTCCTCTATACATATTCGTGCCTCATCTCTCTAAAATCACCTAAAACATAATAATCCATTATACATGGTGGATAGGTCTCAATCTGACCCCCAAAATGGCCTCCAAAATAAAGATAAAATGTTAATACATTAAAACATCCTCTCAAAACTCCACATGTGTAAGAGTAGAGGTCAATAGGAAGGGTACATCATCTCCTCAAGGGGTATAAAAGATCCAAAATTAAATCCATCCTTAAAAGGTTCAAATAATCATGATTAGTTACATTCTCTCATCGATAGTGTAACACCTCATCATCAACCAAGTGTCAACTCATCACCCATGTGCTAGGTTAGCTTAATGCAAAGTCATTCACTGCAAGAATTTCATTGTCCTATAAATGTGCAATGTCCTAGGTGAAAATGCCAACATTATAAAGGAGGAGGGCTCCATAATCCCTCCAAATGGATATACCTTCCTCATAAAGTGTAAGGACATCCATCAATAACCTAACATCCTGAACGGGTGCAATGTTCAAGTTATTGGTTTCCTACCCTATTAGTGACACATATGTCTATATATGAAACACCCAAGCCAATCACTACAACATCCAAGGTCCAATAGTTGATGGAAGGTATCCGAAGGAAGGCCAAGTCATCAAGGAGCCCAATTCTTGTCATCATGGACCTAATTTCATCCATACAATGTACAATTACATAGGTATAAGAATCAAAACTTCCTTCATGGTACCCTCACCACGGGTGCATCATCATTAAACAAGGCCTATAGAAGTCTAGTGAAACCAACCATTATGGATGCAAGAGTTATTAGAATTATAAAAATTAGGTCACAACTTGATACAAAATCCACGTAAGCAATTCACATTAGGTAACTTCTTCAAACTTCACACTATATTAAGAATTTAATAATTTTTCCAAGTTTAGGTATGGGAGGAGAAAACAAGACCCTATTAGGTGTGTCAATATTCAAGTAGAGGAATAGTTCCCAAGAAACCCATAAAAGTGTAAGTATACGTGAATCATATGACATTGGATTTAATTCATGGTTATGGTGTAATTGACATAAAATGCCTCGTGTGGATTCATCTCCATGAGTCACTTTGTTGAGGGAGCAGTTGGTGCTTGAGTTACCCTTTCCTCGACACTGTGTCTTTCCCAACCATTTTTATTTCCTTTTGATATTCATTTATTTCTTTTCAAGACCCTTTTTTAGGTTTATGCATTTAATTTTACTAGGATTCAATTATTCCCTTTAACTTGATATGCATTTAGTTCATTAGGACTTGGGGTAATGGCCTCTTAGAGAGCGAGTAGAGCTCAAGATGATCTCTGTCTTATTATTTATCAATTGTCATCCCATTTCATGTTTCATTCTTTTACTACTTGCATCAACATGAAGCATTCTATCCCCTTCTTCTCAGAGGATGAAGGTATGGACCTTCTCGGTGTACACATGTAACAACCGTTTTTCGAAGATGATAAAAAATAAGTAATATGGATGAAATGTGTTAATTATGGATGAGAATGGTAAGTTACCCCTATCAGGGCTTCCGAGTAGTACCCCTATTCCCAAAAAGTGGAAACACTTGACTAAGACACAAATGATTGCCACCAATGTGAAACAGGGAAAAAATAATAACTTCCAAGCATTCTAATCTATTATCTAAATTCAACCCGTCATTGTCACCTAAGTTCCTAATGCATAAAATGTAATATTTTATATGAAACAATGACTAATTTACTTCATGTGTGTTGGACCACCATCATCAGAAGAACCATTCTAATCAAGTGAATTAGTTGATCTATGATGAGGGGGGATACATATGAGGGGTTGTTGTCCATGGAGAATCTTCTTCATCATATATGGGATCACTATTTGCAATTTGAATCATGGATAAGTATCTTCTCTAGTTACCCCTATGTGAGACGTGGTAACATATCACTCCAACATGGGGACATGTGCTCATTGTAGAGCGCTTGAGAAACTCGACATATCTGGTACTCTAAGACCTACAACCTACATCACTCTAAAAAAAACATTCCTACTACATTCTAACATAAAACCATCAGTACAAAAAGGAAGGGGTGTTCTATCCACTCTAGTATATGGCAAATAAAATAAAATGTAGAAAATAAATCTTTTTTATTTTAATCAATATATAATTTCTTATAACATGTATATGATAAGATATTACAAATGCATAAGATAAATCAATAAATAACGCTAATAAAAGAAATTACAATCAATATGCACAAAAGGAATCATGACCTACAATTATCCTACTTAATTCTACAGGATAAGTAAATGTTAGGTATAATCAAACAACTGATGAAGGCATCCTAACATCTCATCAAGGTCAAAACTTAAAATATCTACCATTGTGCTTTGTTATAAAATAAAATAAAGGATATTTGAAGCAGAACATGATCATAAGTTGGGACAATCATTTCACTAGAACCAAATATAGAATCCAACTCATGGATGTGGGAGAGGGAAATATAATCATGAAGAGATGTGCATCCACAAACTTTCTCTACCCATATTTCAATAGGGTTGCAATATATCTATGATGGATCATCCTTTCTCAAATAAAGGACTTCATAATGAAACCCTTTCATCTCATAATATTGATCCATACACTTCAAAAATGAGCATTTTGGATTTCATGTACAATGTCACTCCACTAGGATTGAGACACAATCATAAGAAATATAAAGAATAACTTATGGTTTCCTAGGAGGGAATGGATAAAGAATGAGGTGTAAATTCACATTTTTGAAAAAAAATTCTCCCAACTTAAGGCATGTTTCCCTTCTATATGCATTTGAATATCCTTGCAACAAACCATAGGTTGAGGACAACTTTTCCCATGGATAATTGAATAGAAAAAACGTAGTTCTCATCCTTCCCTTCAATGTCATACTGAAAAGAATATAAAGAAAAATATGGTTGGAAACTTGTGCTTTGAAACTCGATGCTTGGTGTGAATCATAACTTCACAAAAGTATTCTAATGAATATTCACCAAAATTTTAGCATAAAGGTGGTGGAACATCTCCTTCGAAAACTAAATACAAGTGATCAAAAGAATATATGTATATCATACTTCCTAACACATGATTGGAAGTTATGATCGCAATATTGAGATGAATCATTCCTAGGTGGTTGAAACAAATATATGAACATGTTATCTTTATGTTGCAAAAAATATGAATCATTAATATACATAGAAGTATGTTCCAAAGGAAACAATTCCACAATGTTATCCATAAAGTCACCATTAGTACACTAAATGGGATTCCCATCAAAATGAAAACAATTTATATCGCATGTATGCCTTCCAATACATAAAAATTAATTAACATTTTTAGTCTCATGATTATCATATTCTTCATCAAATGAAAATTTCACCAAATCCAAGGGTTTCTCTAAAAAAATATTCACTTTCCTAATCGTCAGAAGATGTATCATAGGAATAAAAAAATTGGAAAGGAGTACAATTTACCATACTCTTGTCTTAGGAAATTTGGAGGATTAGGTGACTTCGTATTCATCAAATGGAGGAGAAAATACCAATGTTTCATTTTCATGAGGACGAGAACTTTCAATAAGTCCTTCTTCATGGACTTGGTATTCAAGATTTTATTTTAAATTAACGTCTTCTTCTTCAAAATATACATGATGTTGCTCTCGTTCTAATACGTATACTTGGTAATTTCTTTCCCCATGATATTTCTCTAGAGGTATTTTATCTTCATCCATAGGCTCATGGTCTTTAGTGTGATATTCATCATTGTGTTCCTTGAGTACTATGGGTTTTTCTTCTTTCTCTTGGTAACTCTCTTCATCAATTATTTATACCTTTAGGGGTGATTTATGATGTTATTCCAAGAGGTAAAGAATATTCTTTTTTTGTAAATTTTCTATCAGAATTGAACCAATGCATGTGAATAATAGAATGAAATCCCAATGTTTGATGAATTTTTCAAGGAAAATCCTCATGGAAGGTATGTTTTTTTTATCACGTCGGTTCTTGAGCCAATCCCTTTCCTCTTGTCCCAAAGATAATAAAAACAGTGTTGTTAAAACAACATCATGTCTTTCTTTTAGCGTTTAAACATACCTCATGAATAACAAAATATGTGGGATAGCACGATAAAAACTTTTCTTGAAATCTAGAAACCATTCATCATAATCAGGTGGAAGTTGATTTGGGTGTCCTGGGATGTCTTCAATATCGAGGGAAGGAAACATTTCATGAAGTTACCATGGTTCCATAGCTTCATAATTTGATAGTATGCAACCTTATCAAAAATATGAAAAGAGGATGACACCTTCTTGCCAAAGGATATAAGTTGAGTTTCCAAGATGAATATTCAATTCCTTTTTCACAATGATTGCCTCACCTCATAAGCACAAAGTGTTCAAAATTTCCATAGGGAAAATATCTTCTTCCCTCAGTGGAGTCACTAGATGATCACACTAGGTCAAGCTTTGATGCATACTCATCTAAATAATGTTGAAGAATATAGTTCACATTTCCAATAAGAATGACTCAATTATTTGCAACAATGATGCCAAAATGTTATCCTCTAATCTATCACTTGTGCAAAGCCTTCACAAGATGAAAAACAAGTGTAACATATGGAAGTAATTTCCATGGTAACCTTAATAATTGCTTCCCTCATTTTAGTGAAATATTCAATTCCAACACAAGGGAGGCTTCTCTAACAACCTCAAGGGATCCAATAGAAATATTGAATAAGTCTATGGCCTCCTATATTGGTTACTCAATTATAACACCACATAGATCAAGGTTTATGGTAAACAAGGATGTTAAGTAATGAAAATATAGATTTGTTTGTGAGGTGTTTTAAGATGATAAATGATAACTACCAAGTCAAACAAGTCAAATAAATTCCACTAAACAAAAAAAAATCAAAACAAAAATTATGGTTGTCATAAAACATGTAATAAAAGATGTCTTCTACTACAATAGGACAAGTTATAATAAAAAAAATACAAAAACTCTTGAAACTAGTAAACATGCAATGAAATAGGGATGAAAATTATGACAATTATGAAACAAGTGATTTCAAGGAGCATTTTGAGGTGAAGAATTCCACAAACCATAGATGTTAAGCTACAAGTGATTGAATGTTGAAGAGGGGTTGCAATAAAACCCAAAATTACTATAAGACATCAAAGGATAAGAGGGACTAGAGTTTAATATCACTTTGAATGATACGAGACTAGTTTTGTCTAGCTTCCTTAGGTATATGGAGTCAAAGATGCAACTTCTATGGAGAGAAAAGGAAAGAGAAATACTTAAGAACCAAACGCTAAGGTAGTCAACTACAAACCATAATTATTGATCCTTTAGGAGAGAAACTTAAAGTAGTCCACTACAAACCATAATAGGTTATCCTATGTCCACTACAAACCAAAATTTAACATATAAAAGAAAGACTAGGGTAGTCCACTACAAACCCTAGCTATACCCTTATGTCCGTCAACAAAATTAAAATAAATTATAACAACGGAAGTTAGTACAATGCAAACCTTCCTAAGGTTTTAAGACAAAGGTAATAGGTTTATCCAAGTAAATACAAGATAGCATGCAATTATCACCACTTTATTAAGATTTTTACTCAATACATCAAGAATAAACCATCAAAGACTTGAAATAAACCAATTATTAGTCAAATCAATGAGAATAAATGAAACCCTAACCATGAGGAAACCCTCCTCTATATATATATGAGACAACCTTAGTGCCTTGTCTCTCTAAAATCCCCTAAAACATAGTAATCCATGATACAAGGTGAGTACATCTCAAGTCGACTGCCAAACTAAAGATAAAATCCCAATATATCAAAACTTCCTCTCAAAAATCTATGCATGTAATAGTAAAGGACACAAGGAAGGTGATTTCATATCCTCAAGGGGTATAAAATCCCCAAAGTCACATCTATAAAAAAAATTCAAAGCATCTTCAAGAGTCAAATCCCCTCATCAATGGGGTCACACCTCATCATCAACCAAGTGCCAACCCATCACTCCAAGCATGTCATCATCCTTTGAAAATTCCAATGTCCTAAAGGAAGATAGTTCCAACATCCATCCAAAGGGGTATACCATCCTTGTCAAGTGTAATGACATCTATAAAAAAGTTAATGTCCTCAAGGGGTGAAACATCCAAGTTGTGGGATTCCTTCCCTCTGAGTGACACATATGGTTATATTTGCAATGCCTAGGCCCATCAATGTAGTGTTAAAGGTTCAGGAGGTGTTGGAAGGTATCTAAAAGTATACCAAGTCATCAAGGAGACAAAATATAACCATTAGGGGCCTAACATCCTCCATACAATGTGAAATGTATTGTATATAAGCATCAAAACCTCCTTCATAGGACCATCTCCAAGGTTGCATCATCATCAAGCAAGGCTAAGAGAAGTCAAGTGAAACCAACTATCATGTATACAAGAGTCATTGGGATCATATAAAGTAAGTCACAACTTAAGACAAAAGCCAAGTAAGCAATTCACATTAGGTGTCTTCTTCAAAATTCACAGTAGCTTAATACTTTATGCAGTTTTTCAAGTTCAGGTGTGGAGGACCATCACAAGACCCTATTGGGTGTGCTAGTACACAAGTAGAGGAATAGTTCTCGAAAAAACCATAAAAGTGTAAGTGTAAGTATAAGTGAATGATGTGACACATGTTTTACTTCATGGTGATGGTATCATTGACATGCAAGGCTACGTGTTGGTTCATATTCATGAGTTCCTTTCTAGAAGGAGAGATTGGTGCTTGTTTTACCCTTCCCTCCACAATGTTTATTTCCCATCCCTTATTCTTGTCTTTTGATATTCATTTATTTCTTTGAAAGACCCTTTTTAGGTTTATGCTTTTATTTTTACCGAGTTTCAACTAAGTCCTTTTAATTTGATATGCAGTCAATGCATTAACACTTGAGGAGAATGCCTCGTAGCGAGGTGGTAGAGCTCAAACTGATCTTTGAATTTTGATTTATCATTTGTCATCCCATTCAATATTCCATTATTTTACTGGTTGCATTAACATCGAGAATTCTAGCCCCATCTTTCCATAGGCGGATGAAGGTAGAGACCTTTTTGGTGTACATCTAACAACCATTTCTTGAAGATAAGACAACAAGAGGAATATGGATAGATGTATTAAGTATGGATGGTAATGCTACACTACCTTTATTAAGGCCTCCTAGCAATACCCCCATTCCCCAAGAGTGGCAATACTTGATTAGGACACATATGATGGACACCAAGTTGAAACAAGGAAAAAATCATAACTTTCAAGCATCATGATCCTCACCTAAGTGCCTAGTGAATTAAATCATGAATCTAACACTTTATATGAAACATTGCCTAATGTACATCATCTGTGCTAGACCACCATAATTAGATGATTCGTGTTGATCAAGTGAATGATTTGAGCTACGATGAGGGGGGAGGCATCTAAGGGTCTATTATCTATGGAGAATGTTGATCATCATGTATGGGATCACTATCTACAATGTGGATCATAGAGAATGATTTCCTCTAGTTACCCCTAGCTGAGAGGGGGTAATAGTCATAACAACAAACTATATAACCCTAAATAGACATAAAATATTTATTATGTAAATTATGACAATGAGTAGATAACAACAATGAATCAATCACACATTACTTAAAAGATAAGAATTATAATGCACTAGCTGAAATTATTTGTATATGAAGTTATTCCAATGGTGTGTCTATCTCTCCTTTATAAACTAGGAGAGATAGGGTTTAAAATAAATAAGAACCATCCACCTAAACTAGAGGTTAACAAATACCATAATCTTAATCCTAATCCCTAAAGCAATGCACTTCATGCATAGCTATACTTACCTAGCATAAACTTCCCAATAGAAAAGAGGACAAACATGCATGCATCTCTCTCCAATCAATTTTTGCCCTACTTATTCCTAAAAACCTCTATAATGCATGATCTAAAGGTGAAAGTACACCTTCTAAACTAAAGCGAATTGAATCTAACTGGAGATAAGAAAAAACACACTTTCTAAATATGGAAAACATGGATTCTAAAAAGAAACAACAACTAAAGATAAACTCACCTTCTAAAGACAACGTAGGCATGTGTATCACCCATAGTTCTGTACTTAACTATTTCCACGCCCACACTAAAGCTTCCTCCAAATTAACCGTTTCTCTCCTTCAACTAATCTGCACATGAATCAAGGCAATGAAGATATATTTAAGCATGCCAATCTACATAAGGAGAATCACATTTGGAGCAACCCGGTAAAGCTAACACCCACTTTCCTCTTTTTGGGTTGCTACAACCAAGTCCTTGGAGTGTTGGATCTGCTCAACTTGGGATTTGGTGATTAGGTCTACATCCATTTAAATTCTATATGGGGGAATTTCCTCTCTTTGGGTTGCTACAATCAAGTCCTTGGAGTGTTGGATCTGCTCAACTTGAGATTTGGTGATCGGGTCTACATCCATGTAAATTCTATCTAGGGGAATTTATTTTCTTTGGGTTGCTACAACCAAGTCTTTGGAGTGTTGGATCTGCTCAACTTTGGATTTGGTGTAAATTCTATCTGGGGGAATTTCTTTTCTTTGGGTTGCTACAACCAAGTCTTTGGAGTGTTGGATCTGCTCAACTTTGGATTTGGTGATGAAGTTTACATCCATGTAAGTTGTAAATTCCATCTGCTCTATTTGTGTTGCTACAACCAAGTCCTTGTTGGATTTGGGATTTGGTGATCAAGTCTACATCCATGGGAGAATTTCTTCTCTTCGAGTTGCTACAACCAAGTCCTTGGAGTGTTGAATCTGCTCAACTTGGGATTTGGTGATCAGGTCTACATACATGTAAATTCTATGTGGAAATTAGAGTCACCTCTTGGCCCGAAGGTATCTAAAACAATCACTAGGGACTAGTTTCAAGTTCGCACCCAAGCAAGCTCGCTCAACACTGGCATTCTTTAGATCCAAGGTGTCACGAAGGAAAGTTGTTTTGATGTTTTATTCTCTGAATGACATTTAGTTTCACTGTTACCAAAATTTTATTTACTACTAAAAAAAACTCTTCTTTTGCACATTTCTAAAATACCATTGAATGATGAATGATGTTGTAAATAGTATATATAATAATTATCATACTTACAAGTCATAGAATATATGTTGAGTCAATTGACTATAGCTTAGATGGTTGTCAAAAATAATTATTATAACTTAGATGATTGTGAGAAATAATTGTTATAGTCCCACCCAAATTTAATTTTAACATAAATATTCAATACGTAGTGATCGACATACAAGTTCAATCCCCATTAAAAAAAATAACTTAAATAAGTATATCGTTCAATACGTCGTGCTCGACATACTCGCTCATGCTTGCCAAACTCATGTTAACCAAGTATTACGTAATCAATACTCAGTGTACTTTTTCATGCACTAAGAATGTATTTTTTTGGCATTTTTTCATGGTACCGAGTATGCCAAGTATGTCAAAAACCCCGAGGCAACTGCCTGGACGTATACAACTCAAGTAAAAGTCTGATAACTATGTTTCTCATTTTTGGAAATAAGCATGGGCATTGCTAACAAAGTATTAATGTGTCCTGAGATAATGAAACAATGGAATAAGCTACGAATTGCTTTGTCAATGTAACTGTTGCATAATACTTATCCTTATAGTCTGAATAATAGAATATACATTAACCTATGACATTTACAATCTTGGAAATAAAATCTCTCACCCTTTTTTGGTATTAAGACCAGTTCCAACGGCAGTTCCTCCTTGCGCAAGCTGTTAAGACAACTTTCCCTCTATCAAGTTTCTGAAGGAAGCAAGGCAAGGCATTTATTCATAAAACTTTCAGACGATCCTATACCTGGTATATATGAGGTAATGTCTTTGTAACACGGTCTATGCCATATTTCACCTGCAATTTTCCAAGAAGAATATATACTCAGAGAAACGATCTATCTGTTGGTAAAACGCTTTTCTTGCCCAACAGTTTCTCGAGGGCAATTGCATTCGTACGAATATATCAGCTTAGTTTGTACGAGTATGACTTCTATAACTTAACACAGAGCCTATGCGCTAAGAAAGCTATCAATGGTGGAATGAAACCAAAGGGTTTAGGAACAAAAACCTGCGTAGCATAACCACTAAACTCTTGACCGAGAGTTAGCGGCGTGGCATCTTGGGTATGTGTACGCCCAATTTTCACGATATTCTTGAATTCATTACTCTGTACTCAAAAGATGGAAATTAAAGGAATATTAACCGATCCCCTGCTAAAGATCAATGAAAGTAATTACGTGTAGGAGATCAATGAAAGTAATTACGTGTAGGAGATCAATGAAAATATTTTCATACGAACAACCTGTAGCTGTTTTAGTAACAGTATTGTTTTCTAGTTTAACAGTACAACTCATTCAACGAAAAGCTACCAATCCAGAAACCAGTTCTAATTCAATAGATCTGATATTGACACAAAACTGGACATTAAACATCATAATTATATTGAACATAAGTTTTATGCATAGCAATATATGACTGCAATGATCAGTATAAAGTATTTCTCATTTCGTTGTCAACAGTACTTAGACTTTGTTTATACCTTCGCTTCCAATGTAGATTGAAGTTTCCGCAAGTTTGGTAGGAATTTTGAGTTCATTTCCACTGCTGCAGCAATGTGCATAACCTGTCAACATTTCAACTAGCTATTAATTTCATAGGCATGAAATAGATCAGGAATTATCGTTACCATAGTAGAAAGCTATCATTACTTGACATATAGCATTGTACCACAAATCATGCATAGGAAGAATAAATCAATCCCTTCCGAATCTTTTTGATAGTCCATACATACCATGCCTCTATCGTGTCACAAATTTTCTGAAGAAATCAAATTATTTATTACTGAACATGGTCAAAGGGAATGAGGCTATGTAAAAACTCGAAACAGAATTGTCTACAAGGCACCATATTTCTATCTCTAAAAGTAACAATCACAGTTGTTTGACATATAAAGGAAAGGTACCTCACATAACATAGCAGTAAAATTAGTAACGTTGGTACTACTACTATAAAAGGAGAACGTCGTTCCACATTCACGTTAATCACTGTTCACACTGGAGCCACCAAAACGTAAA
>JASDQU010013404.1:11991-22031 GCA_032191745.1 Picea mariana | reverse complement strand
ACCAATCCAGAAACCAGTTCTAATTCAATAGATCTGATATTGACACAAAACTGGACATTAAACATCATAATTATATTGAACATAAGTTTTATGCATAGCAATATATGACTGCAATGATCAGTATAAAGTATTTCTCATTTCGTTGTCAACAGTACTTAGACTTTGTTTATACCTTCGCTTCCAATGTAGATTGAAGTTTCCGCAAGTTTGGTAGGAATTTTGAGTTCATTTCCACTGCTGCAGCAATGTGCATAACCTGTCAACATTTCAACTAGCTATTAATTTCATAGGCATGAAATAGATCAGGAATTATCGTTACCATAGTAGAAAGCTATCATTACTTGACATATAGCATTGTACCACAAATCATGCATAGGAAGAATAAATCAATCCCTTCCGAATCTTTTTGATAGTCCATACATACCATGCCTCTATCGTGTCACAAATTTTCTGAAGAAATCAAATTATTTATTACTGAACATGGTCAAAGGGAATGAGGCTATGTAAAAACTCGAAACAGAATTGTCTACAAGGCACCATATTTCTATCTCTAAAAGTAACAATCACAGTTGTTTGACATATAAAGGAAAGGTACCTCACATAACATAGCAGTAAAATTAGTAACGTTGGTACTACTACTATAAAAGGAGAACGTCGTTCCACATTCACGTTAATCACTGTTCACACTGGAGCCACCAAAACGTAAAATAAAAGACCAGATCACGCAGCGGAAACAGTACATAACAGAACACTAAAACGCAGCGGAAACAATATAGAAGAGATCACACATATAACTCAGAGATTTGCGTGGTTCGCCCAAACGTTGGGCTATGTCCACCAAGCAGGTATCGATTGTCTTATTGTTCATAAAATGGAGAGTTACAGCAGGTTCAGTCTCCTCATCTCTGAACGCCTCTATGGGCATACTTAATTTATAGAAATTTACAAAAGAGGATGACTATTGAATTCACTCCTATCCTTGGTCTAATTTAGTTACAACCAATCGCAGAATAGTAGGATCTGAAATCTATTCAAGGAAGAAATTCGTTGTCATCAATTCCAACAATCTCCACATTGACAACAGTTCCTTGATCCTTTTGTTCATCACCATTTCTGCAAGCCAGGACAAGCCAAACACCATCGTAGCTTCTCTAAAAGTACTGGTTTTGTGAACATGTCTGCGCAATTCTCTTTTGTATGAACCTTTTCAAGAGAAACTCCACCTTCTTCGATGACTTGTCTTACAAAATGGTACTTAATAGGAATATGTTTAGTTTTACTATGGTAGGTTGGATTCTTGGCCAAGTGAATAGCACTTTGACTATCACAAAGTAGCTTTACCTTGTCCCGCATCCTTCCAAACTCACCAAACAAACCTTTTAACCAAACCGCCTCTTTGCAAGCATGTGAAGCAGCAATGTATTTTGCTTCTGTAGTGGATAAAGAAACAATGCTCTGTAGCTTTGACATCCAACTAATAGCCCCAGCTGCAAGAGTAAAGACATATCCTGAAGTTGACCTCATTTTGTCCAAATCACATGCAAAATCAGAATCAACATATCCACAGACTAACTCACGACCACCATTATAGGTGATACAATAATCACTTGTGCCTCTCATATACCGAGCACCCATTTCACTACTGCCCGATGCTCTTTACCTGGATTTTCCATATATCTGCTAACAACCCCAACTACATGTGAAATGTCCAACCTTGTACGAATTATCATATACATTAAACTTCCTACTGTATTAGCATATGGTATTCAAGACATATGTTCATTTTCTTCTTTTGTACTAAGACATAAACTTGAAGAAAGATTAAAATGGGAAGCTAAAGGTACAAAAATTGGTTTCACAGTGTTCATACCAAACCTCAAAAGTATTTTCTCGACATGCTTCAGTTCTGACAACAAAAGCTTACCATTCCTCCTGTATCTGAATATCTCCATGCCTAAAATTTGCTTTGTTGCTCCTAGATATTTCATATCAAATGTCCTAGACATTTGAGCCTTTAACCTGTTGATCTCAGTTATGATTTTGCTTGCTAAAAGCATATCGTCAACATATAATACTAAGATAATGAATATGCCATTATTTAATTTCTTAAAGTAAACACAATCGTCATACTCACTCCTTGTATAATTTTGGATGATTATGAAAGAGTCAAATTTCTTGTACCATTGTCTAGGCGACTGCCTCAGACCATACAATGATTTCTTGAGACTGCAAACAAATTTCTTGTTTCAATTTTGAACAAACCTTTCAGGTTGTTCCATATAGATCTCCTTATCCAAATATCCATGTAAGAAATTAGTCTTAACATCTAGCTGCTCCAACTCCAAATCAGGTAAAGAAACCAATGCTAACACACTTCGAATTGAAACAATCTTAACAACTGGTGAAAAAATCTCATGAAAGTCAATACTTTCTTTCTAATAATATTCTTTAGCAACCAACCTTGCTTTGTACCTTTCCACCTTATCATCAACACCCTTCTTCTGCTTGTAGACCCACTTGCAACCTACAACTTTTATGTCTCTTGCAAGTTCTACCAGGTCCCATGTGGCATTCCTCTCTAATGCCTTCATTTCATCCTTCATTGATTCTTTCCATTTATCATTGTTAGAACCCTTCATAACTTCCTGATAGCACAAAGGTTCATCATCATTAGTACTTAAATAAACTGACAAAACCAAATCATCATACCTTCTTGGAGGATTTCTGACCCATGTAGAGCTCCTTAGGGAAGTTTGTGGCTCATCCACATTCTGTTGATTGTTATCATCAACCATGTCTTCCTCTGTAGGAAACTATTCATGAACATCTTAAGAAATTTGTTCATCTTCACTTTCATCTATATTTGAACTGGTTTCAAACTGAATCTGTTGATACTTAGGTACTTCTTCCTATTTCATTTGAACATCTACATCTGATTTGATGAGAGATGATTCATCAAATATTACATCTATGTTAAGGGTGATCTTGTGAGTAGTAGGATCCCACATCATGTACCCCTTAATACCATCACCATATCCAACAAAGATAAGCCTTTTTTATTTTGGATCTAGTTTAGAACGTCAATGTTTCATAATTAGAGCATAGGGTTCACAACCAAAAACTTTAAGATCAAAATAATTACAAGGGTGACCTTTCCATACCTCTTCAGGAATCTTGCACTCTATTGTTGTTGATGGTGATTAATTCACCAGATAAAAAGTTCCAGTTACTGCTTCTACCCACAGTTCTTGTTGCAAGTTGGCGTTACTTAGCATACTCCTTGATCTTTCTAGAAGATTCGTGTTCATGTGTTTGGAAAATCTATTCTGTTGAGGAGTATAGGCAGTGTTTTTATGCCTATCAATCCCAAACTCCTTGCAATAATTCTCAAATTCCATTGAAGTAAATTCACCACCATTATCAGTTCTTCAACATTTAATGGATCTACTAGTGCTTTTTTCCACTAAAGATCTAAATTTATTGAAAACAATAAATACATCATCCTTTCCTTTCAACATATAGACCAAAACCTTTCTAGATAAATCATCTATAAAAGTTACAAAATATGATGATCCTCCATATGAAATAGTAGGGGATGGTCCCCAAACATCAGAATGGATATAATCAAGGATTCCTTCACTGGTGTGTCTTCCGATTTTAAATCTATGCCTATTATGTTTTCCATAAATACAGTGCTTGCATAAATCTAAATTTAATGACTTTAGACTAGGAAGTAACTTACGGTCAGATAATACCTTCAATCCTTGTTTGCTTATATGGCCCAACCGTTGATGCGACAGTCCAACAGAATCATTGTCGTTCTTAGATACCGTTGTTGCATGATCTAACTTAGTTCTTCCATCTAACATAAACATGTTACCAACCTTTTTCTCTTTTATAACCAATAGGATTCCTTTGTAGACCTTCATAAATCCAACTTGAACAATACTCTTATATCCTCCAGTGTCTAAGACTCCCAAAGAAATTAGATTATTCCTAAGCTCAGGTACATGTCTCACATTAGTTATTGTTTTAACAGTTCCATCAAACATCTTAATTTGAATGCTACCAATTCCCACAACTTTACATGATATATCATTTCCCATGTAAACTATTCCATCATCTATAAACTCGTAAATAACAAATCAGTGTCTATGAAGACACATGCAATTTGAAGCACTAAAATCTAATAAACATTTGTTATCATGACGTGAACCAATACTAACTGAGAAAACTTCATCAGTCATACATGAACCTATTGTTGAACTTGTTTCAATTGCATTCGCTTCTTTCATTTCTTTTGGAGGGTCTTCTTTGGAGTCTTGTTGTCTCTTCCAACATTCCTTCTTTAGGTGTCCTGATTTTCCACAAAACCAACACTTAATCTTGCTCTTTCTTCCCTTCAACTTTGACTAAGAGAAATCCCTCTGAACTTGTCCTATTTATTTAGGTCTTCCTCTGACCATCATCGCCTTAGATGTAGAGGTTTCTGAGTTGGTTTTCTTCCTTGTTTCCTCAGACAACAGCTCTCCAACAATAACATCAAACTCAATACTTTATGTTGTCCTATAACTAATAGAGGTAACAAAGTGATCCCATGACGCAAGGAAAGAACACAATAATGTAATTTCCTTGTCTTCAGAATTGAATTTTAATCCCATGCTAGTCAATTGAAGTAAGAGATTATTAAAATTATTTAATTGATCATCTATTTTCATACCTTCCTTCATGCGCAAACTATACAATTTCCTTTTAAAGAAGATCCTGTTCGTTAAGGATTTCATCATATACAAGCTTTCCATCTTCGTCCACAAATAGGCCATTGTCTTCTCCACAACAATGTTGAATATAACATCATTGACCAAACACAGGTGTATGGCACTCAGTGCTCTCGCATCGATCTCATCCCAGTCTTCATCTGTTATGGTCACTGGTTGCTTTGATTTTCCCAAAAGAGCCTTCACCACACCTTGTTACATGAGAAGATCATGCATCTTAACCTTATAGATATTGAAATCGGTTTTACCATTGAACTTCTCAATTTCAAACTTAGAAATCTGAGTTTTCGCCATTTTTGGTCGTCTTTATTTTTCTTGTCCTTTGTTGTCTTCACTCTTAAATCAATATCCAAATCAAGCACTAAAACATGATATTAGGCGTTGAGTCATCGATATTAGGGTTAAAAGCCTGGACATCCTTGGACAACGGGCATCAAATTTCTCAATAGTCAATTCAATGATTATGTTGAACTTCAAGTGAATAGATATACTGACACGGGCACTTCATCAATCAAATTAAAATTTATTTCAAACAAATAGGTTTGGAAATTCAAGAATGATATGAACCTCATCTTTTAGGCAAGCATTCTCAGGTCATAGTTGTTGTTCATCGAATGACATGAGATCCCCATTAAGTCCTCATCCTTTACAGATCAAATAGATTGGATTTCTTAGTGAATATCTAAGTGACACATTCTCTGATCAAAGTTGTTCTATTACTTGCCTCAACAACGATTTTTCATTCCTCTCTTGAGTAGCCCAGAGAAGCAATAGCTTCGACAGAGTGCGAATGGCTAGAACTAGCGCTAGTGGCGAACAGGGCGCGACTGTGTGGAATCGACGCTCTATCCTCGGGCATAGACAGGTGTTGATTTTTATATTTCTAAAAAATCGCAAGTGTTCCTTGTTCAACGATCCCTTCACTAGAGGTCATCAGCGCTGAGTTGTAAACAACACTCCCTCTATCAGATCCACGCTTCCCTTTAAACACGATGCTCCTTCTAGTCCCTGTGCTCCCTTCAAAAAATACCTTTGGCGCTCCCTCCAATAATGCTAAACCAACATCTCTCTGATACCATTTGTTGACACTGGAGCCACCAAAATGTAAACTAAAAGACCAATTCACACAGTGGAAACATTATGGAATAGAACACTAAAACACAGCGGAAACAATACAGCAGAGATCACACATATAACTCAGATATTTACGTGGTTCGCCCAAACGTTGGGCTACGTCCACCAAGTAGGTATTGATTGTCTTATTGTTTATAAAATGGAGAGTTACATCAGGCTCAGTCTCCTCATCTCAGACAGCCTCTACGGGCATACTTAATTTATAGAAATTTACAAAAGAGGATGACTATTGGATTCACTCCTATCCTTGGTCTAATTTAGTTACAACCAATCACAGAATAGTTGGATTTGAAATCTATTCAAGGAAGAAATCCGTTGTCATCAATTCCAACAATCACCAAATATAACTTACTTGGTCTCTTAATATATTTTGTCACATTGTTAGATGATTTTAGCTTCGATATATTACCTTGGGATGTTCTCTAATGACTTTCCCCATCAAAAAGAAATAAATCTCCTGCCTAAAAGATTATCTAGGGTTTCCTTTTGGGTGCTAAAAGGGCATAAAAAAATAAATCTCATGCCTAAAAGATTCTTATAGGGTTTCTTTTTGGGGTGCTAAAAGGTACATTGGTTGTAAATGTAAAGTTTTATAAATACATACATATAAAACAGAAGGAACAATGACAGTGGTAAAGAATACTAAATATATTATTTACAACATTATAACAATTACTACATATTGATAACATTATAACAATTACTGCATGTTGTTAGGATATTTAGACACTTAGGAGTTAGTATGATCTACTTGGTCTATTGTGTCGTTAGGTGAAAGTGTGATTTCTAGTGTGTTTCTTTAGTATGCATTAGTATGCATTTGTAGTTAGGAAATCTGACGGTCACGATATGTTCCCAACATAGAGTGATCTGACGGTTCATACTCTCCTCGATATTAATGGCCATTGATCCGTGGCTTAGCACCCAATTGGTCCATGATCTCTATTTAAAGAGAATGGAGGGTCATTTTCCGATGATCGATTGTGAGAAAATCTCTTGTAAAATCTCTCTGTAATCTTTTTATTTTCATTAATAAACTACTCCAAGTTGTCGCATTGTTTAGGACCATGGATATTTCCTTGTAGGGTTTTGCCATGTGAAAAAATCGGTGTGTTGATCTTTGATCTGGTTATGTGAGTGGTTACTGGAGGTTTTCATCCTCTGTTGGAATACTTGTGTTGTCGAACATGGTATCAAAGCCTGTTTGAAGACCCTCTCCTGTTGAAGATCGAGATCCTGAAGCCGAGTTTTCTCATATCCACTTTTTGTCATTTCTATACATTTCTGGGCTGAGAGGACTATTCCATTACGTCTGGAGAGCTCATTTCAGTCAGGAACACTTTTTGTTTCACACAAAAAGGTTTTCATTTTCCCAAGATACAACCATTACAGTCGGATCTGGAGGTATAAAGCTTGAATACGCATTTTTTAAAAAAATTTGCAGAGTAGTATTTTGGTTTTATTTCGGTTTTGTTTTATTTATTTCCAGGTTTTTACTCTTTTAGATATGCATATGATATTTTCCCCATGCCCTGTGTGATCTCGGAAAATTAGAAACAGATAGGAGAAGCTGCATCTTCCTGGTAAGCTAACTGAGATCAAACCCTTGTCGCATCGAGAAATGGATTTTTTTTCTTGTGTGAAAAGAGTTTTTTTTAGCACACTTTCCAAGGCCGTATTCCACAACAACAACAACAAAAACAACCCCAATCCTCCTTCTGAACATTACAATATGTTTTGCTAGATTATTTGGTTAAAATTTTCCTTATTAAGTAAGAGGTCTTGAGTTCAAGTCTATCTTTTGTTACCTTTTTTGAAAAAGTTCATGCTAAAATTGTAAAGTGTATTTCACTTCAAGTATAAAAGTGAATCACTATAAGTAGCTTTCATATTTTATTTTAGAGTTATTTTATTTTCATGCAACTTTTTTGTTATAAAGTAACTTCATTGTAAAAGTGATCCCCACTTCTCTTTATAAAAGTGGGTCACTTCATAAAGCAACTTACACAATCACATTGTCATTTGGTTACAGATTGTGCATTTTTAAAAAAAGGCATAAATCTAACATCGGAAGTCCATTTTCAGTGTCGTTTTTTTTAAAACCACATAACTTTTCGAGCTCTTTCCATACAGATCATTAGTTTTAGTTTTTAAATCCACATCATCTCCATATTTAATATGGATTCTACAAGTACTGTCTTGCTTTCCAGCAACAACTACTTCCAATGGAAATCTCATATGAAAGATTTATTAAAAAGTAAAGGCTTGTACCAGATTACCTTGGGAAAGGAAAAAGCACCCACTGACGCTGACAGGAAAGCAAAGTGGAATAATAGGAATGACCAAGAACATGGACTAATCAGAATTTCCATCTCTCTTGATTTAAGGTACCACCTTCAAGATATTGATGACCCCAAAGAAGCTTGGGACACAATTGAATCTTTCTTTGGTAAACTCAATATTATTTGAGCACAAGAGTTAGAAAATCAAATACTGACCTTGAGTCCAAATGATTTTTCTTGCCTTGGAGACTATCTATCTAGATTTAAAACACTCAGAATTTTATGTGAAGAATGTAAGATAAAGATGGAGGAAGAGCGTTGCATCTATCTTATTCTTTCTAATCTAGGTAGTACATATTATATGTTTGTATCTACATTTTATTCAATGAGAGAGGATCCAGGGGAAGAAGCTTATGAAAAACCCAGTCTTGATTCCTTTTGTGCTTCTTTGATTCGAGAGGAAGATAAGCTTGTACAATTTGGAGTGATCAACACTGCAGGTCCCTCCAACAAAGCCTTAGTTGCCTAGGAGAAAGATAAACCCAAGTATCCTAAGAAGCAACATCCTCACTACAAAAACAAACAACATAAGGGTCCCAAACCTACTCAGGCAACTTCAGCTCCTACTGGTGACAAAGGAGCAAAATATAAAAGTAATAATACTAACATACATTGCAACTTTTGTGACAAAGATGGTCATGATGAGTCCAAATGTTTCAAGAATATGGCAGCTTTAGAAGCAACGATGAAGAAGCACAACATCAGTATTGATTCTACTTCTTCTTCTCACAGATATGCACTTTCTGCTTCTGGTTTCTCCTTCAATTCAAATTCTACTACTACTTCTTCTTCTGATGAGTGGCTTATTGATTCAGGAGCATCTTATCATATGGATAAGGATAAAGCCATATTTTCTGCTCTAAATGAATGTAACACCAAGAAAATATTTGTTGGTGACGATAGATCTCTTAGTGTTGTAGGATCTGGAACAGCTCAAGTAGATAATGGTCATTTCAATGGCGTATTATGTGTTCCAAGTATTTCTTGTAACCTTCTATCAGTATATCAAATCACTCATTCAGGTGAAGGTAAAACCGTCAATTTTTCACCTCACCAAGTTGTAATCAAAGATCTAAAATATCCTAAGCATGTTCTTGCAACTGGAATTGTTGATGATATTACCAGGTTGTACAAGTTTGACAACTTTGGGTCATCAACTTTTTCATCAGTTTTTGTTGCTCATAGCGATGACTTGAGCAAACTTTTGCATGAGCGGTTTGGTCATCTAAACTATCGCTCATTGTAGCAACTATGTAATCAATAGATGGCGACTATTCTTCCTCTTGTTTCATACAGAGATGTTGTTTTTGCCGGTTGTGTTCTCGACAAACAACATCGGGACAATTTTGAAAAATGTGCCTCTTGGCACGCCTCGGGTCCTTTGCAGCTTGTTCAGAGTGATCTGTGTGGTCCACTTTCTTCTCCTTCTTTTTCTGGGTGCAAGTATTTCTTAACTTTCATTGATGACTTTTCCAGATGTACTTGGGTTTACTTCTTAAAACTCAAGAGTGAATTTTTTGACAAGTTTTTGGCCTACAAGGCCCTTTTAGAAAAGCAATCTGGACATCAAATTCAAAGATTAAGAACAGATAATGGAGGCGAATATGTAACAATAATTTTACAAGCTACTGCACTACACAGGGAATCCAAATGCAACACACTATTCCATATACACCACAACAAAAATGGTGTCGCTGAGAGAAAGAACCACACATTAAAAGAAATGGCTAATTATATGATCCAATCTAAGGGATTAAGTCTAAAGTATTGGGCAGAAGGTATCAAC
>JASDQU010013403.1:67941-80536 GCA_032191745.1 Picea mariana | reverse complement strand
TGATGGTAGCACTATATAAAGGGGTTCAAGCAATGTAATGAGACATGAAGAGAAGTATTGTGTTTGGAGCGGTAGCTCAATAGGAGGATGCCCCCTCGAAGAGGCAAGTGAACAGGAGAGGATCCCTTCCATAATAGGATCCATTGTATGGTGTTGCCCTACCTCAAGGGTTTGACATAATAAAGTTGTGTTTTTCTATATTGTTCTCCTATATCTGTTGTGGTGATTTTGTGTTCAGTATTTGGTTCTTAACACTTGTTGTCCAGGGAAATTTAGTTATAAAATCAATGGTTACCACTTCCCACTTCTTCTATGGAATTGGTAATGGTTGTAGCAAACCCACTTGGTGCCTATGCTCAGCCTTCACTCTATGACATTCCATACATCTGGAAATGTAATCAACAACATCTCTTTTCATTCCTGGACAAAATAATTTGCTTCTTACTGCCACAATTGTTTTTTGGTAACTAGGATGTCCGACATATGGAACATTATGCATTTCTTTTAATACCAAATTCCTAAGTTCTCCGGAACTAGGAACATAAATTCTATTTTTATGCATAAGTAATCCATCTTCCTTCATCTCATATTCTTTAATTTTCTGTTGTACATTTTCTTGTTGTAAGCTTTCTTTTACGTGTAGGTAATGCCAATCTGTGACAACAACATCTAAAAATTTTCTCTTTAAATCGGGTTGATGCATACTAACAGTTGTAACATGCATGAGATGTACTCTTCTACTAAGTGCATCAACAACTTTATTTTCTTTTCCTTTGATATGTTTGATGTCAAAGTCATATTCACTTAAAAATTTCAGCCATCTCATCTGCCTGACATTCAAAGGTGATTGTTCAAAAAGATATTTCATACCATTGTGGTGTGTTCTTGATTCAAATCTCTTCCACATGAGATAATGCCTCCACATCTTCAATGCGTGAACAATGACAGCAAGTTCTAATTCATGTGTGGCATATTTCCTTTCATGTTCTTTAAGCTTTATGTACTCATAGAAAATGGCATGTCCATTTTGAGTGAGGAATCCACCAATTCCTTCCTTGTATGCATTTGTACATACCACAAAACTTTCGTTTGGGTCAGCAATATTTAAAACAGGTGCACTAGTAAGTAATTATTTCAACAAATTAAATTTCTCTTCACACTTAGATGTTCTTTCAAATTTAATTCCCTTCTTTTGCAAAGAAGTGATGGGATGAACAATCTTAGAGAACCCTGCTATAAATATTTTGTAGTAACCAACTAATCCCATAAAATATCTAACTTCTGAAACATTCTTGGGTGTTGGTCATCCTATAATGGCTTCAATCTTCTATGGATCTACTGTTATACCTTGTTATGAAATAATGTGTCCCAAGTAATGGAACTATTATTGGTAAAAAGAACACTTATTAAGCTTGGCATACAACTGATGTTCCCTCAACACTTGCAATACCAAGCTTAGGTGATGTTCATGCTCTTCCGTTGACTTAGAATAGACAAGTATGTCGTCCAAGAACACTATGACAAACTTATCCATGTAATTTTTGAATATGTCATTCATTAAGAACATAAAGACAACTAGTGCATTGGACAATCCAAATGGCACCACTACAAATTTATAATGCCCATACCTAGTTCTAAAGGTTGTCTTATTGATGTATTCTTCCTTGATTCTTACCTGATGGTTCCTTGATCTCAAGTCTATCTTTGAAAATATCTTTTCCCCTCTTAGCTGATCAAAGAGGTCATCAATTCTGGGTAGATGGTACTTGTTCTTTACAGTGGATTTATCCATCGGTCGAAATTCAATACACAGCCTCAAAGTTCCATCCTTATTTTTGACAAAGAGTATTGGTGCTCCCCAAGGTGAAAAACTTGGACGTATGTACCCTTTCTTCAACAATTCTTTCAACTTCATTTGTAATTCTTTTAATTCTAGTGTACTCATTCTGTAAGGTGTTTTTGATACCGGGGTATCTCCTGGGACTAAATCAATAGATAAATCTATCTCCCTCTTTGGTGGAAACCTTGATATTTCTTGGAATACCGAGAATTCTTGTAATACCGAGAATTCTTCAAGGCTTGGCCCTGTTGTATTTTTTGGCTCCTCCACATGGGATGCATATAATTTACATCCTTTTCTGAAACATCTCTTTAGTTGTAAGGATGAAATCTCCCTTATAGATATGGGTCTTGGAACTCCTTTCACACTGCTCTGTTTTCCTTCTTCATCAAGACATGTAAATGCCTTGTTATGACAATCTAGGATAGCATGATTCTTGTCCAACCAATTCATTCCAATTAGAATATCGTAAGATCCCAATGGTATAATATTTAGATCAGCATTAGTATTCACACCATTAAGAGTTATGGAACAACCTCTGACCATATCATGGATTCTCCTTTTGGTTCCAGTGGCTATCTAAACCAAACTTGATTTTTCAAGCTTACTTTTCTCCAAACGTAATCTATCCACTATTTTAGGATCAATGTAACAATGACTTTCTCCTGAATCAATTAAAATAGAAACAGGTTGATTAATGATCTTACCTTCCACCTCGATCATATTTGATTGGTACTCTGCTTGTCGATCATCTAAGGTTGCATAAATTCTTCCCATGTCTTCCACTGTTGTAGCCTCTTGGATGTTGTGCATGGTCTTCACTTTGTCCTTTCTGTGATGGAAATCCTTGTACAGGTGATCTTCTTTTCATCCCCAACATTGGATTGGTGGTCTTCCCCTTTTTCCCAAGGAGTCTTATCTATTGGATTCATCCTTAGCATACTGGTCTTGATGATTTTTATTAGGGTTGTTTCTATTGAAAGGAGGTTTGAATCCCTTCCTCCTCTGATCATATTTCTACTTCTTCTTATCCTTCCAAGATTTATGCATGCACTCTTTGCCTTTTCCTTGCTCATACAGTTACTTAGTCTTCTTGATGGTCTTATTCAAAGTCCTGGGTTCATCATATTGAATCTTCTCTTTATAAAAGGATGGAAATCCACTTAAAAACCTATGCACTTTCACCTTCTCATCTTTTATAAACCCCACAAACTTTAGCAGTCCCATGAACTTCTTTTCATACTTTGCCATGGTCATTCTTCCCAGCCTAAGTTCAAATAAATCATGCATCTTCTTGTCATAGAAGTTCTATGAAAGGTACTCCTTCTGAAAATATTTCTTGAACTGCTTCCAAGTGATCCTACTCTCATTAATGTGCCCAACATGCTTCATCTTATCCCACCACATAGCATCTTTCCCATGTAAATGGTACATGGAAATTATGGCTTCTAGGTTTGATGAGTAGTTATGCAATTGAAAATACCACCTGAGTCCAAGAAACCATGCCTCAACATCGTATTCCCTTTCGCTTTCACCATCGAAGGATGGCGCCTTAAACTCCTCAACTCTCCTTGAGAACTGTCCAATTCATGTCTTCTTCTTTGGTGTCTAACAAGAGACACCTCTAGGCTACTTATGGAATCTTCAAATGCATAAAATTTCCTTGTTGATTAGGGAGGTGAGTGATTTCTATGAGTTCTGCTAGCACTTCTTGAATAACCAGTTCTTCTGCGGTCATCTCTTCTTTCATGACATCTTCGCTCTTCCTCCTGTTTTGAGTTTGATCCATTCTTTGTTTGCCTCTGCAAATGATTTAATCTTTGCATCACTTGAGCATTTATCTGATTTTGTTCTCTTATCAATATCTCATTGTCTTCTTTGTAGCTCTACACTTCTATTTTCAGGCTTCTCATAGTCTATGTCAATGTTTCTTACTCCCCTCTGGCCTGGTGTCCGTTGGATTTTATCTATGCATTACCAACATTGATATTCTGACCTTTGGCCTCTTTATCATGGTTCGAATCTCCCTATCCTTCTTACATTTCTTGAATATGCATTCTTATACTGAACTGATATGTTTACACCCCCTAATTCTGCCAAATGTGCAAGCCGCCATTTTGTTAGAATTATGCATATTAAAATAAATTGCTAAACAATGCTACATGTCCTTTTTCCTCTCAATTCATGAAGAATATATTATCATTCTCCATATTATAACACTTCCATGTTATCCTTTAGCTGGTATAGAATTCGAATTTTTCACAGGCACTTCCTTCAAACCACTTTCCATGTGACCATGGCTCGAGACCACGGGCTTATTCATTCTTTAGCACCTTCCTCTATACTCTTCCACACAAGAGATTGTTCATACACAATGTTCGAGGGATTAGTCACTTCTAGGCCCTATGTGCCTCTAATTGACCCCTTTACCTTATCATGAGACCGATGTTGGGACTAGGTCCTTCGAACTTTGACATTCGTCTATTCTCCCTTTTCAATCTCCGATTTCTCCCAGAGTTAAACTTCATCGAAGCCCTTCCAATAACTCTACTAGAAGATCAGATGGTTGAAATTCGATATCCTATCGACTGGATGGTCTCGCCCCATCTAGAGGCTTCAACAAGATCGACAGTCATGACTTAATCAGACATTGATATGGACGACCTTAATCAATTTGGGACTTCGGCACTCTGGGACTCCGGAACATTACAACTCCCAAGTCGCTCAACTCCCCCAGAGTGATATTCGTCGAAGTACTTACTATATCCTTCCACTGTTGATCCAACGACCATGAATTAATCAAGCGTTGAGATGGATGGTCCTTATTCATTTCGGGACTTCGGCGCTCCGAGACTCCGAGACATTAAAACTCCCAAGTCGCTCAACTCCCCCAGAGTAATATTCATTGAAGCTCTTATGCCATCCTTCCTCTGCTGGATATAACAGTTGAGAAAGGTCCTGAAAGGATATTAGATCAACGTTCTGCATGAATTCGCGACTTCGGTCTTTGACACTTTCTCTAGTAGATATGTTGGGCAACCCCAAAGGCCATACTCTCGAAGATGACATGGCATGCTGATGTCACCTATGGTGACGTGTACTCATGGCATGTGTGCCATGTGTCACTAAACAATGAGTAGGTTAGGGTTCAAAAGGTACTGAATATAGGTGACACGTGTCCCCACATGGAACCCATGCCACATGGCCTATGATGCATCATCCATCAAATGGATGATCCACATTCTCTGCTCTAGATTTGATGGTCTGCGTGATTCCACGGACTGCAGATTTACACTTCACGGTTTCGGTACTTCAGGGCTTCGACACTTTGAGGCTTTGATCTATAACATACCCAGTAATCATCGAAGTGGCGAAGTTTCGAAGTCCAAAAACTTCATTAATCTTCCACCATTGCTAGATCCAATGATCAAAATTTATCTCGAAGTCCTTCCCTCGATCTAACGATCGACGGGGAAATTCGAGACTTCGGTGCTTCAGGACTCCGGGTTATAGCAGTCCTAAAAGGTTCAATTCTCCCAGAGTTAAACTTCCCGAAGTGGTCAACGCCGGATGACCATGATCAATGGCGAAGATTTCACCCAAGCCTCCTATCAGATCGAATGGTTGGTGGGACTTCATGACTTCGGCATTTTTCATGCTTCTTCCCTGTCTCCCAAAAATCGTTGAAGTAGCGAAGTTCCAGAGTTTTCCATCTCCTTCTCACCTTTGATCAATGGATGACGATCGACAGGATTGATCTAACGGTTGTGACTTAATCTCTCCCAGCCTTTGGTTTCACCTTTATCTAATGGTCGTCGTTCACCCGTCTTTCGATCTAATGATCCAGAACTCCTTGATTCCACAGTGGTGATCACTCTTGAATTCAAAAGGGAATGGTCACGATTCTACGATCCTTTACAAAGGATCTCTTTCTGTACAATATTGTGGATTCTATGAGATCCTACGACACCATCTCTCCTGAGCTTTACGATTTCAAGGTTATGTTCAACCTTAACCATAAAACCTTGTCCAACAGTTCCAGCCCATATCAGTCTGGTGTTTCAACCTGAAGCTATGATACCAATCTGTAACATACCCAACCACCCCCAGGTCGGGCACGCCACTTCAAGCACACTTCTGGACTTCTTTCGACTTTTGATCTAACTTTTAATTAATAAATATTCATGAAGTATTCACATGCATAGATCAAGATTCAAGCTACAACATAAAATAAATGAACCCTATGTCATACACAACAATAACCAGCAAGCATGCATACCATGGATACGAAATTCATAGATAAATAAATACACAACGTAATAAATACACCGGTAAATAAAACCATGACAGAAATCACTTATCTTTAATGAAACGATTCACCAATTGGATGCATACCAAGGACGTTCCACCCAACCATAGACACTATTATTCCAAGCTCAACAACAGTGTCACCCTGAGCCATGGCTATGAATCCACAAGGACGGTTCTAGAGTGTCACTCGGCTTCCCAAACCAGACAACACTCAAGCTCTCACAGGCTTCTTAGGACCCACAACAATCCAAAGTACACCAACTCTCTTCTACCCAGCCTGCACAACCCAAGAGAATGGACCCCCTTCTCTTCCACATAGTCCCTCAGGTTTTCCATCTCCTTCCAGGGCTCCAGTGCATTTGGTCCAGAATCTCCATGTTGGGACTCTCAGGATTCGCAAATATGAGAAAATTTGAACACAGGCCAAACAATATCAGACATGTAGGCCTTAATTCATGGTTGGAATACACCAGCAATCTCTACAGCCAACAAAACCATGGCTCCTCTTCAACAATTCGTTTTCCCTTCCCAAGCCAAACACGAATGAGGAAAGACGAGTGGGTGAAAGAGTGAATGGAGCGAGAACAAGGTGAAAGGTGTGAACAATGAAAATTGTGTGAGTGAGTGAATGAGTGAAGAATAAGAAACCCCCAAATGAGTGAAGAATAAGAAACCCCCACAACAAACCAAAGATGGGTTTATGTAATTCTTGAAATTAAGGAACTACTTGGCCTTTCCCCCAAGAAGCTCGTGTAACTTTTATTCTCCATTAAAACAAAAATGGGTAAATAAAATATAAAATAAATACTTAGCCCCTCAATCCCCCTCTCTTGTGGAATCATAGCCCCCTATAACTCTTGTTCTTGTCCGTCTAGCATCCAGTGATGTATTTATTATTAATAATGATCAAAACATTACATTTCCTAGGCACACTGGCCTCTTTCAATTGTTTGGGCACTCTGGCCTTTCATGGATTAACAAAATACATATTTAATACGAAGCTCAAAATTCGGGGTGTTATAGGAGGATGGGGATTGAAAAATATCTTTCTCTTTTCAAAGGCCTTGGCTGCTAAAGCTTGTTCGAGATTGATCAATACATATATCATGTGGCAGTTAGTAATCATACAAAAATATGTGCATCTAGACTCTCTTGAGGAATGGATCAGAAGGCTAAATAAAGTCCCTACGGGGTGCTCTATTATTTGGAATGTGATTATACATGCTTTCAAAGGATTGGGCGATGAACGAGCTTGGAAAGTAGGCAAAGGAGAAAAGTTCATATTGGGCTCCGACCCGTGGGTGGGAAGTGGAGCAAACCACATTCTACCTCCAAATCTGAATAATCATGTTATACAAAAGGTTATTTATTTCTCAACCAAATTTCTAACACAACTCGTTCTTCAATTTTCTCTCAAGAATGGAAGAGTCACCAACAGTTGGGGATTCCATTTATAGGAGTTTGGACAAACTATATTCGGGTCTTAAAAGGAGCACACATCTGTCACACAGATAGAGAAGACGAGCTAGTTTGGCATTTTTCTCTGCATGGGAGCTATGCCCGAAAGCTTGGTTATATTCAATTAAACATCGAGCATCATCTTAGGGAGCCTACTTGGTGGTGGAAAGGTTTATGGAAGTTAAAATACCCACTAAAGTCCCATATTTTTATGCGGTGTATGATCATGAATTGAGTGCCTACTTGGGATAGAATGAAAAAAAGATAGATCGAGGGGCTTGGATGGTTCTTTCTATGCAAAATTAATGAGGAATCAGTGACTCACCTCTTCTTAAATGATCACTTTGTGACTCAAACTTGGTTAGAAGTCTCACGACGGGTCATAAAGATAGTTTCTTGGTGAGGGAAATCAATAGAATAGGCGTGGAAAGATTGGGTATCGAATGTTGTTGTTTGAAATATGAAGGAACTTCCTCTCATATTAATTTGGGGCATATGGTTAGCTCGTACCAACTCTATATTCTAGGGAAATTCCACCGTTCATAAGGTAGTAGTTTCTCAAGGCCTGGGCATCTTCTCCCACTTCCCTCGGTCAAAATGCTTGGGTCCTCCTCGGATTTTTTGGGAAGCAAAAGTGGATCACACAAAGCCTTGGGATTTCTTTGATGGGGCGTCTCAAAAAAATGGTCAAGTATGTGGACGAGGGGGCATCATTTTTCTCAAGGAAAACCATTCCTTCAAAATTAAAATGCTTTTGGGGGCAGGCTCCAACAACTATGTAGAACTCATATCACTAAAGCTTCTTTTATCCTTTCCTGGTGAAAAGGGAATATCCACTTTGTAGATTTTTGAAGACTCTCTGAATGTCATTAACTGGGTGCGGAAAACCCAATCCTGTCATAATATTCATTTGCTTTCTCTGCTTGAGGAAATTTTCATATTTATGGTTTCTCTTGACTCCATTCTCTTTCGATATGTATACAAGAAATTTAATATGGATGCAGATAATTATCTAAAGAAGGCCTTCAATTGGCACTAGGGTAGTGGATTATCACAAAAGACGTTGAAGGAGATTATTTTGAGTTTTATCATAGACATTTTATGGATCCTCTGGAGCATGATGAGGAGGCCCTCGTAGTTTTTTCTTTCGGCCTGCATATGTCAGTCTTTTTGGAACAATTTTCAGCAGCCTCTAAATAATTTGTATGTGATGATGTATATATCAATCCTTTTATTTCTTGTTCTCATCGAGCACTTCCCATCTTCACTTTTGGACACTACAACTATATTTATGGACTATACGTGTAGTCAACATATAGAAGAATTTGATTTTTTGTGTATTTAAAGGATAGGCTATGAACCCACTTTGGATAGTCACTTGACAAATACATGGAGTCCATGTATTCTACAAAATGTAATTTTCATTTCAATTGGATGAAATTAAAATTACGCTTTTTTCTGAGGAAAAAAATAAGTTGACTTAAATGATCAATTAAAATTTATATATAATATTAAATGATTGTTAAAATAAAATAGAAATATGATATCAAGTGATAATTAAAATCAACTAATATGAGAATTAATATTATGTTGGGGTTTTGGCTCTTGCATTTTAGGGTTTTTTCTTTTTAGATATTTTTTCACATTATTATAAAATGTAGTTTCAAAATCTTGTTATGAGTTTTTTACTAATAAGTGTAGACATCATCTCCTCTTAGCAATAAGCTACTATCAATCTATAGATTTTTTATTACTACATACAT
The DNA here is from genome assembly GCA_032191745.1 of Picea mariana. Classification (NCBI taxonomy): domain Eukaryota; kingdom Viridiplantae; phylum Streptophyta; class Pinopsida; order Pinales; family Pinaceae; genus Picea; species Picea mariana. The sequence continues at coordinate 71,164 of JASDQU010013403.1, read as the reverse complement.
CACAATGTTTTTCATTATTCAAATAATTAATAGAATCAATGCTTTATTGTAATAGTTTGTTTTCAATACAATTTTTTCTATTATATACACAATATTGTATTATTTTATTTCATTATCAATCCAATCTAAATAAATAAATATGAGAGTTGCATCATTCATTACCATGTCAGTTATCTAGTTGAGTTCAATAAAAATTAAAAGAAAATAATAAGTGATTGGCATATGGCTATGGTGATTATGAGAAGGAAGAGGATTGATAAGAGTGTTAAGAGTGAGGATTGTGGTGATTGCTAGAGAGGTTGATTATCCTTAACTTCAATACTAGAAGCTAATTGTAATGCATAATAAAATGAAGAATTGGGGAAGAGTTAAACAACTATTCTATTGTGAGGAAGAAAACTAAAATTGAACTTGACATGAAAGGTATTTGCATGATCCCTCACCTTCAGTTTAATGGAAATTTTATTGAAGTGATTAATGAATTATAGGACTGACCATTGTGCCAAAATATCATCCTTGTAGAATAATAGGCAGAACCACTTGTGAGTAACATCTTTAAAAACATCTCTAGTGTCAATTGGAGGTTAGTTGGAGGTTGCAAGGTGTTGGGTGTGTCTCTTCTATTATGTTAGGTCATATTATTCAATGTGTATATAAACTACAATGATCTTCTATGCATGCATTAGAGTAAGTTGAGCTTTAAAATAGGCTTCTACACTATGAATTTGGGAGTCAATCCTATCCCCATTTCAGGATTCAAAACATTTAGGGACAAAGAGATTTATGTATAGTGTGAAAGAATAAATGGAAAGGAAGATGCTTGTGGAACTATTGGGTTGAGGTTCGTGTGACTGATATTGGAGGGTCTATTAGTGGGAAAGATATTGAGTGGTGAGAAGTTGATGGAACATACTTGTCATATCTTGCATCATTTTTTACTAACAATCCTATTATCAAGTCATAAGGGTTTCTAGGAAGAGTCATTTTTACTCCTAAATATGATTGACCAAGGCTTAGGAAAGGTATCCTAAGTGTTTGAAGTCACTATATGTTTTACAAGAAGCCACATGACACATAAAAATTTTGNTTGGAGTTGAGGACTCAAGTAAAGTTTTAGGTAGGAAAATAGATCCAAAGGAACAAATCATTGTAAAACTTTAGAGAGACCCTAATTTTAAGGATATAATACCAATTAGTATAAGCAAAATGCCAATGATAAAAGAAAGATACTCACATAGGAAAAACACAAAAGAGATTAATTATGCAGGTATGAGTGAAATTGTTGACACTCTATACAAATCTTGTGAACTATATAATCCATTAGGTATTAATTAAGGTATACATAGTCCAAAATTGAAAATTGAAATTTAAATGTAGATGTAACATGTAAAATGTGTATCACTTGGATTTTTAAAAATAAAACTCATTTAAAAAAATGGAGAAAAAAAAATGTCCTTAAAAGTTATAATTATAAGTAAATAATATTACAATTTACACTTAGCGTATATTAATTATAATTATATAAAGCAAGTTATATTTTGATGAAGAAAATAATAACCTTGGACCCTTTAAATATTTAAAGTAAAATTTACTAGACATCAAACAAATAACAGACTTAAAGATTGTAAGAAATTTGAACTATTATATAAAAATAATTTATTTAAAATAAAATTTACTAAACATCAAACAAATAACAACATAACAACCTAGTAGCAGACTTAGACTTAGAGATTGTAATAAATTTGAATTATTGTATAAAAATAATTTAACATGAACTTCATTGTTAAAATGTCTACTACCATATCCATAATTTTCCTTGTCGAGAGTTCATGGTATAAGTGAGGCTGTTTTTGGGAGGAAATCCCTTGGGAATTAAGGATCAAGTCCTTGCATTAGTTTTTATGTTAGACTGCCATGCTTAATACTTTTAGAGAGTTCATGGTATTTCTAAAGAGTTTATGGTATAATGAGATTATTGTTGGGAGGAAATCCTTTGGGAATTAGGGATCAAGTCCTTGCATTAGTTTTTATGTCAGACTGCCATGCTTAATACTTCTAGAGAGTTCATGGTATTTCTAGAGAGTTCATGGTATAATGAGACTATTGTTGGGAGGAAATCCCTTGGGAATTAGGGATCAAGTGCTTGCATTAGTTTTTATGTCAGACTGCTATGCTTAATACTTATAGAGAGTTCATGGTATAATGAGACTATTATTGGGAGGAAATCCCTTGGGAATTAGGGATCAAGTCCTTGCATTAGTTTTTATGTCAGACTATCATGCTTAATACTTCTAGAGAGTTTATGGTATTTCTAGAGAGTTCATGGTATAATGAGACTATTGTTGGGAGGAAATCCCTTGGGAATTAGGAATCAAGTCCTTGCATTAGTTTTTATGTTAGACTGCCGTACTTAATACTTATAGAGAGTTCATGGTATAATGAAACTATTGTTGGGAGGAAATCCCTTGGAAATTAGAGATCAAGTCCTTGCATTAAATTTTATATCAAGCTGCCATGCTTAATTAAGGGATCAAGTCCTTGTTATGTCAAGCTTCCATGATTAAGTCCTTGTATTATTTTGTATGTAAGGCTGCCATGCTTAATATTTCTTGCAAATTTTCAATCCATTTTTTTTATTTCGTTTAGATTTAAAATTATTTCATAGAAAAAAATGACTTCCTATTATATCAATTTGAATTATGATCTTTCAGATAACTAGACTATTCTCCTAACATGATTGATTGGTTGTACCCAATCTCTTTTTCATTTTTTCATAAGTTTGTGAGCGTAGAAAATCACCGTAATGCAAACATTCTTAAATTTTTTTTTTACCAAATTTGTATATTAAAAGATTTAAAGAATTAAGAAAACTATCCAATATTAACCATACCCATTTTCAATCGAAAAAAGTTACATTCTCAACATCCTATCTATTATTCACGTAGGTAGGGAAAATTACTTACTTCTTTACCTCGTATCTTGGAAAAAGAAAGATTTGTGGGCTAATATCCGATGAGATATATCTTGTGTAGGGACTATCACACTTCCATTAGATCCGCTTCCAACTCATGTAAAACTATAGCTTGAAAATATGATTATTTTCTAACAATCATAACACAAATAGTATTAATTAATTTGGATGAGAAAATATCATTTTAAGGCACTTTATATATATTTATATATATATATATATATATATATATATATATATATATATATATAT
>JASDQU010013403.1:46311-61593 GCA_032191745.1 Picea mariana | reverse complement strand
TGAGGAAATTGTTGTAGAATCGTGGTCGAATCCTAGGTGGCATCTTCTGGAGTTGTATCTTTCCATTGGACTAACACTTCCTTGATGGTGTGTTGACGGAGATGACATTCTCGCTAGGCCAAGACTACTTGCGGTTGCAACCATATGGAACCTTCTTCATCCAAATCAGGGAAACTAGTTTGAGTTTGGCACTTAGTTCCAATCACCTTCTTTAAGCAAGAAACATGAAAAATAGGATGGAGCTTTGACTAACTGGGTAGAGCTAACTGATAGATCATTGATCCCACACACTTGAGAGCTGTATAAGGACCATAAAATTTAGGTGCAAGTTTCTGACAGTGCTCAACTTTGAGTGGAGTCTTCTTATAAGGTTGTAGTCGAAGAAACACATGGTATCCTTTAGCAAAATGGCATTCATAACGACCTTGATATGCTTGTTGCTTCATGCGATTCTGAGCCATGACTAAATTTCCTTTGAGTGAATGAAGAATAGCCTCGTGGACTGTAATATTTTTTTCAACCACCTGAACCTTCGAGACCCCTGGCATATAGGAGAGAACTGATGGGGGGTTTGGGCCATAGACTGCTTCAAAATGAGTCATGTGAATAGTTGTATGGTAATATGTCTTGTGCCACCATTCAACTAGGGGTAACCATTGAGCACACCGATATTTCCTCTTAGATGTAAAGCACCTCAAACATGTTTCCAAACACTTTTTGACAACTTCAATCTGGCCATCTGTCTGGGGGTGATAGGCAGTGTCGATATGAAATTGGGTGCCCTGTATCTTGAACAATTCTTGCCAAAAATTGTTGGTGAAAGTGAGGTCTCTGTCAGAGACAATAGAATTAGGCATGCCATGAAGCTTGAAGATATTATCCATGAATATGTGAGCCAGTGTGGCTGTTGTGAATGGATGTTGAAGAGCACAAAAAAGAGAATATTTGGAGAGACGATCTATGACCACCATGATGAATGAATTATTTCCCAATTTAGGTAAGCCTACAATGAAATCCATAGAAATCTCTTGCCAAATAGAAGGGGGAATCGTAAGCGGTTGGAGTGTGCCCAGAGCTTTGACAATTTCTCCCTTGTTGCATTGACAGACCTCACATTCAACCACAAATGTGTGGGCTTTATGTTTCATACCCTCCCCCAAAAAAGAAAGTTTTACCCGTTCATAGGTTTTGGTAAACCCTGAATGCCTGGTTATGGGTGAGGCATGAAGTTTAGAAAGCACTGTGGATTTAAGTTGTGATTTCTTACATAAATACAAACAGACTTTGTAGCGAAGCTCTTCATTGTGCCAAGAGTACCCTAGAGAAACTGAAGAATTGTGTTGCAATTGGTGTAGCAGGCTATAAATTTTGGGGTCTTGCAGCCATTCTTGACAAACAACTTGGAGCCAATCTGGTACAATGAAGGAGAGGGAGAAAAGGGACCCGTATTCTTCATATTTCTGGGAAAGAGAATCGACCACTACATTTTCCTTTCCCTTCTTGTAAATGATCTCATAATCGTAGCCAAATAGCTTGGTCACCAATTTTTCCTGTGCCAGGGATGAAATTGGTTTTTCCAAGAAATACTTGAGACTTTGATGATCAGTTTTGATTTGGAATCACTGAACCAATAAATAATGATGCCAGAGATCCACAATATGCAAAATAACTAACATTTCCTTTTCATAAATGGATTGGCCCAAATGCCTCTCTGAAAGTTGTTTTCTGGTGAAGGTCAAAGGACTGCCATCTTGCATTAGGATGGCTCCAATTCCTTTCCTGGAAGCATCACATTCCAATACGAATGTCTTTGTGAAGTCTCGAAGGGATAGGACAGGGGTCAACCACATAGAATCTTTCAAGTCCTGGAAGGCATGATCCACAACTGAAGTCCAAGTGAAAGCAATCTTTTTAAGGAGAGAAGTGAGAGGAACTGCAATTTTTCCATAATTTCAAACAAAATTCCTATAATAGCCCATTAAATCCAGAAAACCACGCAAGCTCTTAAGAGTTAATGGGTGAGGCCAATCTTGCATAGATTCAATTTTCTTAGGATCCACTCGGACACCATCATTTTCAACAAAATGACCCTGGTATTCCACTTCCGAGGCACCAAAGGAACATTTAGATTGTTTGAGGAAAAGTTGGTGCTTAGAGAGTAGATGGAGAACTTGGTTCACATGGGAGACATGGGATGGCCAAGTTTTACTATAGATGGGAATATCATCAAAGAAAACTAAGACAAAATGATGGAGAAAAGTATGGAATACATGATTGATAAGACTTTGGAAAGTGGAAGGAGCATTACACAATCCAAAGGGCATTACCAAGAATTCATAATGACCCTCATGAGTGAGAAATCCAATCTTGGGAATGTCTTTTTCTTTCATATGGATCTGGTGGTAGCCATAACGTAGATCCAATTTGGTGAAGTATTGAGCACCACTCAATTCATCCAAGAGGTCAGCAATGACACGAATGGGGAATTTGTCTTTGATTGTGATTTTGTTGAGGGCATAGAAATTAGGACACATGTGACAAGTACCTTATTTCTTGAGTACCATGACCACAGGGGAATCATAGGGGATAGTATTGGGAAGGATAACACCTTCTTATGGCAATTCATGAACAATTTTCTCAATTTCAATCTTCTGGGAAAAGGGATGACGATAAGGTCGAACATTGGGAGGAAGACTTCCCAGGATGAGAGGGATGGAATGCTCATGGACTCCACGGGTAGGGGGAAGTTCTTTTGGAGTGCTAAAAGAAACTTGGTGGCGGGAGATGATAGATTGGAGGTCGGGGTGCACAAAAGTTGTCTCAACAACATGAATGGAGTGGAGTTGGGCTATAATTCCTGAATGAATTTTTTTGAGGAGCTTTTCCATGTGATGGGAACTGATGATCTTAAGGGAGCCTGTTGTGATGCCTTAGAAATTATATTGTTTTCCCTCCTATTGGAATTGCATGGTTAAGTCCTTAAAATCCATGAGAATGGGGCCTAGAGTGTGTAACCATTCGACACCAAGAACAATGTCACAACCACCCATGTCTATAGCAAACATATGGGATTTCAAGTGATACTAACCAATTTGGAGTCGCACATTTTCACATCATCCCCCACATTTCATGGAACCACCATTGGCAATCATGATTTGAAAATTATTGACGACACAGATGTAACAATTGAATTCTTGGGAAATGCAATGATAAATAAAATTATGGGTGCTACCATTTTCGACAAGGATGATGACTTTCCTATTTTTGATGTAACCAATTAATTTGAGAGTTTGGGGAGCAGAGAAACTAGTGAGGGCATTAAGTGAAATCATTGGGTCAACGTCTAGTGGATCAGAGGGTGGGGTGAGGTTAGACGGCGGTGGTAGTTCCTCCATAGGCAGAACAAAACCATAGTCTTCAGAAAGATCCTCATTCACATCCATAAAAATATTTTTTTCCTTACACTTGTTCCCGGGAAAATATTTTTCATCACAATTATAACAAAGACCCTTGAGTTGACATTCAACCATTTCAGCCCTGGTTGATTTATGGATCTTGAGGGGAGTTGCGGGAGGGGCATAATTGGTGGGTTTAGGGTGAGGATTAAACTAGGGTTTGTAGGTCTGGGAGGATACAACATGTTGTGATTCCTTGGCTCGTTGAGTAGCTTCCAACTAAGTATGGGGGCGTGCCATGAGAACATGGGTACAAATTTCATCTTTGAGGCCACTGATAAAGCATTTCCTAAAGAAAGCATCTAACATGCCCTCTGTTTTCAAATCCAAGTGCTCAAATGTGGTAATAAAGTCTCCCATTGTCCTAGACTTCTTTAACTTGGTCAAACGACCTAAATGGTGGGTGTCAGAGTCAAAGTGGTCATAAAGTTCGTCCATAAATTGTGTCCAAGCAACATACCCTTGGTGTGCCTTTTTTCACCATTTCCACCATTTCCATCGTTTCAGATCCATATTTAGGACACCATAACGAATCTTGGCTAAATCATCAGTAATTCCATGCAAAGATAAGTCATGTTCCATTTGGGTGACCCATCCTATGGGATCTGATCCATCAAATTTTTTCACCTCAATTCTAGGAGGGTGGAGGTCTCGAGAAAATTGGGTAGTATGAGGACCTTGGTAATGAGAAGAGTCATGGTCATCCTTATAAAATGGTTGTTCAAAAGAGGAAGGGTTCTGGGAACAGCCCATGAAGTGTTCTTTGAGGTCTTTGAGGTAGGAACATTGTTCCTGGAGGAACTAAATAGTTGAATTGGTTGAGCTAAGGTTGGTATTGATATTATTGATGTATTTTGTGCTCTAGTGGGTGTCAACAATCAAGGTATTGATTTCTTGGGTTGGGGTGGTAGCCATTTGGAAAAAATGGGCAGGAAAATGGTATAGGGGAAACAAAAGGGGGTTGGAGGGATGGGTGAGACCACTAAGAAAAAGGGTGTCAAACGATAGGTACCACTGCGATTAGGGATAAAAAGGGGGATCCAATGGGATAGGGGCCAAATAAGGGTGTCAAAGAAGGGTCAGATCCACAAAAAAAAATTGTCTTAAAAATGATAGGTATCACTGGAATCGGGGCGAAGAGAGGAACCCAGTGGAATAGGTCCCAAAGAAGTGTGTCTACGGGACCACTATACTCTTCTTTTTTTACTCATGCGGAGTTATAGTATGATCTGAAGAATACTATTGTTGAAATGCCCAAATTCTTAACAGGAATAAATGTGTAGTAATTTCGCAACCCGAATGCAAGAGGCACAGTTGCGCAGCAATAGATCTTGTCTGTTCTATTTTTGTTTCCGTACCAAGGGTTAGGGTATGTAGGGTTTCTATAGACAAGGGTTTTCCCTGTGCTATAGCTCTCTAATATACGTGCGGGGTCCAACAGTAGTACTCAACCCAATATCTCATGGCACCAACTAAGGAGGCTAGACTGTTCCCTTAGCCATACTACCCGACTACCCATGTACTGGAGAGTATCTTCCTGAGTGTTGTTATCGGTGGAACTATAGCAGTCAGGCGACCGATTGGTTTATATATGGAGGGATTTAGGAGATCTAGGTCAATCTATATACAGTTGTTTTCTGATGCGCTACCACTCAAAGGGGTACCAACATGGGTTACAAGGGTGGCCAACAAATGTGCGCTTAAGTACCACTTGTATTTCATGCGTGTATGAATCCATGATTGTGGGTTTATGCACATAACGACAAATATTTGTAGCTTTAAGATGTCGGAATATGTCTCTACCCTGGATAAAAAATTAACCCACAATTTTATGCCAAGGAAAGTGCTCTGATACCACTTCTAGTATTCCAGATATAAAATAATATGCATAACAAAAATATTTTATCTAGAAATGGCAGAACAACAATGATATAACCATAACAATACCAGAATAATACTGGAATAACACAAGAGAACCTTGATTAATAATAGCAATGTTCACTTGCCTCTTCGAGGGGGAAACCTCTAGCAGAGCAGAGATCTATTACAATAATATCCAAGACAATATTTCCCATACTCTCTACTCTTATTTATACTCAATCTATCAATCCAAAAGAACAATTTAGAGGAAGATCCTTCTAGAAGCGGAAGCTTCTATTAGGTCTTCTTACATTTGACTTATTCTTCCTTATTGCTAGGCCTTATTAATATTGGCCTTTATTACATGGAATTATATTATTCTACCTACGTGAGGGGTTAGGGATGTTAGGTCCCTAACATAAGATTATTTTAGGGCCACATTATAGTTAGGTTGTAGAGAATTTAGGCATGGTGAAGACAATGACAGTGTTGTAGAAGTACTTCTATTGGAAAAAGATGACATGATTGATGGTTTCTTGAATTGGCCCATATTATTCATCATGTTTAACCATTTCCCTCCCCTAGAAGCTTGAGTTTTCCCATTATTAACCTTGATAATTTCCAAACTGACTCATTTTGTAGCCAGTGACAGTTTGTTGATTAATTACTTATAATGGTTAACTTTGGTTGCATTTTATGAGTTGTTATATGAATAATATTGAATTTTATTTTATGTCGATGAGTAGGGAATACTAATGTGTTTAATTTCTATAGTCTTGATAACTATTTTTATTGAATTTTCTTTTATGTCAATGAGTAGGGAATACTAATGTGTTTAATTTATATAGCCTTGATAACCATCGTTATAGAAAATTTGTTTAATTGTTTTTCCCAACAATTGGTCCCACCATTAGCATTTGTCCCAATTACAAAGAGGAGACATGACTAGAAGGAAACTAGACTAGAAGGAAACTACATTCCTTATATTCTGCATCTAGTATGTTTTCATCAATTCAAGAAGGAATACAACACACCATATGGTAGAGAATTAAGACATGCAAGGTTGACTTGCCCCTATGGCACGAATAGAGAAACAAAAGGGTCTATAGAATCACACACTCCACAATGATCTAGCCCAAGAAGACGACGAACGATCGTGCACTCCAAAAAACCCCATAAAATTAGTCAACCATGATGAATAATGGTTCTAAAAATTCTCTAGTAGACCATCCATTCCAACAAAAAACAAGAATCATGTACCCCTGAATCTTATTCCTTGACAAGTTGCCATAATTGATGAAGATGAAGTTACAATTATAGGGGTAATACTATTAGTACAAATCCATAGTTCCTTAACAGGAATCCAAGGCTTCTTTAGCATAACCATGTTCATCTATAGCATGAGTTAGGTTACACAATGGTAGATTTTGAAGTTGCATACATCTAGGGTTAGAGAGCTACAAATTTGAGTTTGTACTTTGGATATTGCTAATGAAATAAAAGAGTATTTTCTTTTGAGATAATTTAAGATTTAAGAAGGAATTTACTAGTCTTGTTCAAGTAGGTCCCACTTGAAGATTTATGTTATTGTGATTATCCTGTTTTCCAACATACTATGAATCTATGGCTGGCGAAGGAATTATTATTGTGATTCAACACACTATAGATTGGGTTTATTTTCTAGAATTGAATTTATTCCTCAACTCGTTATTTTCTTTTCTATAGCACTGAGTTGAGGATAATTTGTTTTACTTTCAAGATCATAGTTTTAGTTTTAAATAGTTATAGGGGTTCACAAGCACCAACAATGATCTAGAAGGCATTGTATGCCTAGATGAATTTTGTTGTGGAACACCAGAATTGACTATTCTAGGTAGAATGCATATAAACCACATGTGGATTATATTCCTTAAAATAAAATAATACAAAATCTATTCCCTAACACTTTTACCTTTGAATATTGCATAAATTTTTCACAACACTTCACAAGTCTACGATCCCCTTGGATTTTAATTTAAGTGTGTTCCTCTAGGAATTCAACAACCTTTATTGTTGTAATTATTTAGCTCACCAATAATATCAATATTAGACCATGCATTTCTTGTTCCATTTCTAACCCTACAATCAAGATGTAGGGACTATATACTCCTCTACCCACTCTAGATAAGGCTTAGGATTTAGTCTACATGGATTTTATGTTAGGTATGTCATCAACCAAGCATGATAATGGTTGTGTTTTTTGTTGTTGTTTACTAGTTCCCTAAGATGGATATTTTATCATTTCACAATAAGAGCCACAATAGAAGCCACTCCAAAGATCTTATTTGAGCATGTTTGGGTTCATTTTATATTTATACAAACCATTGTTCCTAATAGGGATAATAGGGTTCTAAGTATATTTTGGTCCATAATGGACACCAAACTATCCAAAATGACCACCTTCAATTCCTATATCAACTGACAAGTGGAGGTATTCTACAACATGATTTTAAGTATTCTCAAAATGTACAACTCCCAACATCCATGAACATGTTATGAAATCTTTTCTTATGTTCAACATAGCTACACTAGAGGTATTCATATTTATATTGGGAACATCCCTTTTAAAGTGTGCACGGGGTTCTAATGATTGACCCCAATTGATGTAGCTCTTCCCATTGCATCAACATAGGAAGAGTCCTAGCATGTTGATAATGAGATAGATAAAGAAAACATTTTTTATTAAATGGATCCATCACCTCCAACAATATGTTCATGATATTCAACATAGAGAAACTGTCAAGTATAAGTAGTGACACAATCAACATCTAGTTTGACATAAGTTTCCTATTTTTGACAAGGTATGGTCATGTTTGCAAAAAATCAACTAATAGCCCCCCACATGAAGCTCAAAGCACTTCACTAAGAGCCTTACACTATCACCAATGTTGTGGGTGAGAATGATTGAATCTTCTCCCCTTCTTAGACACTAACATGAAGATCACTCACTATAATGAACAATAGTTCATTTACAAGAAAATATCCAACATAAGAAGGATAATATAAAAGAATCAATGTGGATGTGTGTGTTACAATAACATGAAAAGTTATGTATAAATATATATTGAGTGGTCACATATGTGAATTGACATGTCTTTTATAAGTGTACAATTTGATTATTATTATTATTATTATTATTATATGTACTTAATGCTTTTTTACAATATCTCCCCTTAAAATATGACTTCTCCTCAAATCATAATTGGAAAAGGTTATATATTCATCCTTTCCTTCATTTATTTCACATAATGCTATGTTCCCAATGTTCTCATAGTCGAAGAAATGAGACAACATGATCTTTGATGAAGTGAACAAAATATTGTAATATGGAAGGGTTAGTCCACCCTAGTTCTATCCTTTGTAGAACTATACATTTGTAGGGTTCTTAAGCATACTAGTATTAATATTCTTCAGAATATAGTCGAAATATTGTCTTTGTGTAGATTAATGTTGATACATTTATTGGTTAAATTGTTGGTTCTTGTGCATGTCGATCATGTGTCCTTGTAAGATATCCCATATAGGATGACACATATCTTCTCTCCAAACCAAGGTTTCTTATTTTATTCCATCGAGTGTTATGATGTTTCAATGGGTGAATCTAATGTGGCAATGATAGTCTTAAAATCCTTTATTATACTTCCACAACAATTAACTTCAATGGAAAAATTATTTAATCATTCTAGGCCTCAATATACGTTTCACAGAAGGTACCATAATGGTAGCAAAGAAGTGCAAGATGATCTAAGAAATTTCTTATGGTTGCTTAGAGGTGGGGACATTTTGATTTGTAAACTGCCAAGGATATTCCATTAGAATAGTTCGTCACAATATATCTTATAATATTATGAAATATTTTATTATGCAACTTATTTCCTTAGATCTCATATTTAGTATTACTAGCTTAGTGCTCAAATTTATGGAAATAATTGAAATTCAAAAATGAAAGAACACGCAAATGAACACACCATCCACACTGAAAAACACAAGATGTGACCTAGAAAACCTAGTTATAAGGTGAGGCCTATGCTATGCACTCTTTTCTTCAGTTATGAAATACAAGTACAAAGAAAGGGGTACTCACAATGGAGTTTCCTTTGACAATGTGGCCTAAATGGCTACTACAAAGTCTTCTAACTCATCCATTATGCTCTCAAATCTCACTCCTAGATGGTCTCCTCAACTATGGAGCATGTACAATGCTAAAAGAATGGAACCCCTTCTCTTCCTAGCGTCCTAATATTTAACATATCCTGATAGCCGCCTAGGGTTAATGTTAGGGGTTTTGCATTCCTCAACCCTCAATTAATTTTAGGGTTTTGGACCCTCTAAAATCTTCTTGAAAGTCCACACATGACTAGCTCCACATGTGTGAGTAATGGGGGATGAAATGGCATCCACTTGGTACCATGGTGGTCAACAAGGTAGATCAACTTGCGGGAGGCATAACTTCCACATACCAACTCTATTTGAGGTGATTTTTGCACCCCTGGAAATCTTTTGGTGTGTAGAACAACTTTGAGGGGTTGTAAGCTATTCTTGCAAAGTTTTGACCCCAAAAAGTTTCATTTGATGCCTCAAATTGGCTCTAGAAGGTTTCATACTCAAAATCACCAAACTAGGACCTACTGCTAAAGTGGGCCTTACAAGTCAATTCCTCTAACTTTTCCACCTAGAAAGTACCAAGATAGATGAAAAATTATAAAATAATCCATTTTGAATCAAATTTAATACTATATTGTTCCCTAGTGATAATTGCAAATTCCTTTAATGTTTGCAATGATAGATCTTCACTAAACTTCAATGTATGGTAGTGAAATCTTCAATTTTCAATGGAATAATATGTGCTCAATGGAATTTTTGTACTTTAAATGGACAAAGGTTGGTGTCAAAGACTTGGAATTATTAAAACTTTGAAATTTATGTGTGTCCAAAGGTCAATTGGAAATGCCCTCAAAGGGGATTTGAGACCAATGTAATGAACACACACACATAATGAATATGTGATTTCATTGTTACAATAGAATGTGACATTGTATTCTCTCATGTTTAGAATGATACAAACAAAGCAACATATTTTTTTGAATGGATCCAACATATCCAACAAGAAGGTCATGATATTATGTAGAAATCAAACATCAAGTATAAGTAGTGATAGAATCAACATATGGTTCCACACTAGTTTTAGGTTGGTGACAAGGTATGATTTTACTTGTAGAAAGAGCAACTCATAGACCCTCATAGGCAACTCAAACCACTCCAAAATTGGATTTCCACTATCATTAAGGCTATGTGTGAGAATGTTTTAAAATTGAATCTTCCACCTTTCCTTGACTTACACCCCATATTTAATGTGGAGTTGGATCATCCATACTTTCCACCTCTATGGCACACCTTGGAAATGGTGGAGTACTTAGACATTACAAAGCTTGACCCTGATCATATTGAGAAAGCTACAATGGATTGAACCATGGACACCAAGATAAAGAGGACCTACTGACAAGACATACAACTTTATTGCAATGTCAAAGCAATGCAAGTTCTTTTCTATGGCAAGTGGTTTACCAAAAGCCAACGTGAGTAGAAGTTTCCCCATTTGGGACAAAGACTTGATGCAATGGGGACCATTGCTACTCAAGGGGGAAGGACTGGTTCACATGGCCATCCAGGGCCATCTCAAAAATAGTTATGATGATATTGACAGTTTTAGGGTCATGATTTTTTGATGCATTTTTTTAGGTTTTCTCATGCATTTTTGGGGGCATTTATAGCCAACAATTGGGTACCTTACTCAATCTGCTAATGTTCTTTACAACGAGCTAAAGAAAACCCAAAAACAAAGCATCAAGGAAAAAATTATAACTTGACAAGGCTCTTTTTTTTTTCAAACAACTTAGATTCATCGAGCGCAATGTTCCCACTCATCGCTAATCATGTTGGAGTTAGGGCTCTTTCATTTTAGGGTTTTTTGCTTAAGTATTTTTTCACGTGATTATAAAATGTAGTTTCAAAATCTTGTCATGGTTTTTTTTTACCAATGATTATAAATGCCATCTCTTCTAAACAATAAACTACTATTAATCTATCGATTTTATATTGCTATATATATCACAACGTTTTCTACCATTCAATTTATTAATAAAATTTAGTTTTTATTATAATATTTTTGTTTTCAATACAATTTTTTCCAATTATCTACACAATATTGTATTATTTCATTTCATTCTCAATCCAATTTAAATCCCCCTCCGCCCAACAATTTGACTGGTAAAGTCTACGAAGGTACATACCCTACCCCCCTCTGGATTTGAACTTGTGACCTCTTAAGAGGAAACACATGTTCTTAACCATTAGGCCCACTAACGCTGTGATAGCATATCCATTGGCTATAATGTGGTGATGATGAGAAAGTAACATTAATGGCAGTTGAGTTCGAGAGTGATCTCATAAAGCCAAAGGTGGTGCCAATGATGATTGAGTTTGTTTGTGTGTCGGCCTCCTATGGCCTTATCATTATTACATCACCAATCATAATGAGGCCGTTGGGGTGCGTCCCTCCATTCTAGTTTTTGTCTGCACCCTTCTCGTGACCAAAAGTGAAAGATTAAACACAATGCTCTCATCATGTTTGGATAACGATAATCTCTGAAATTATTTTTGGTCTTTATAGCGTGCCTTTTGAGGTCTCATCTCAATTGAACCCAGTAAAGGCGAGGGGACCCACCATTTGGTTTGTAAATGCATACATTTTTAATGTTTCTATTACATTTATTCATTCAGAAATGGAATAATTTATGGGGTATACTCACATAAAGAATGGTTTTTATAAATATTTTAATTTTTTATTTAAATATAATATATTATGAAATTATTTTAATCTTTTAATTGTTTACTAGTGTTGTTAATTTTTAATAGATGGAAAGTTTGTTTTTTTTAAAATAAAAATAATGATAAGATCTTTGTATTATATATACAACAAAATTAATTACAGTTTTCACTAATACGAGTTTGTCATATAGGAAACTAGAACCTCTATCAAAAGAGTCTTAAAAAAAATATGCATTATCAATTTTTAATAGTTTGTCATAGAGGTTTTAACTAAAAGGGACTATAAATTGTTTATAATTGTTCATATTTATCAGAAAAGATGGAAAAAAGACAGACTGAAATAAACATATTGCCTGCAATAAACATCATACCTAAAATAAGGACAGCTAGGATGCTCATACTGCCTCCTAATAATTTGTGCCGGAGGTAGTATGGGCAGCTTTAGTCAATGTAAAGGCTGCGTACTACACCCCACCGCTTGAGTACTGCACCCCACTGTGTGAAATCTCTAAATAAGTGTTTGAAACCTCGAAATAAGTGAAGGCTGCAATAACACTATAAAGTTATCATCCAATGAAATGTAAGAAAATTCAGTTTTTTTACACATTAAAAAAAATAAATTAAATTTCTTATGTTACACATTAGGTTCTTTACAAAAATTTTAAGTCAAACCAAATTAATATAACAGTCAAAGCTAACTCATTGCTATGTATACTGCCAGAGGCAGTACAATAAGACAAACTGAACTAAATATCATGCCTCAAGAAAGTTGGAGTATTCCTCTATGGAAGCTTCAATTATTAGTTCGTTTTCCATACTTTATTCGTGTGTTTTCATCAACGTGAGTTTTTTCCTGCAATACAATTGGGTTTCCCCGAGTGCCCTCCAAGCATGATGGAGTCTACTACTTTCCAGATGTGTCTTCCTCCCCAACTTGAGAGACTGAAATTCCAATCCCAAAGACTAGATGACACATTGCTTTGAATTTCCCTCATAAATTCAAATGGTATGAAGGATGTCTTGGAGTTCTTGCCTTATATTACCCAGGGCTTGGGAAATCAAGGTTTTAATCAACCGGTAATTTTATGCTAACTTGAAGAATTTGGTCCTCCTAGATATTTTGTACATTGGTTCTTTCACCCACCCTTCGACCTCATTCAAAATCTGGTCTTTTGATAGGGTCTTCTACATGGCACGAATCTCCTTTTTGAGTTCCTAGTCATATTCCCTAGCCTCTATTAAAACTTTTCCTTTAAAAAAATTCTCTTCTTTACATGCCTCCTCTATAGCCCGTGATAAGAGAAGAGGATAATTTTGAGGTAGATGGTTTGTCCTCCAAGGACCCTACCTTCCTTTTCCTTGTCCCTACATTCCTAGCCTCACCACAAGCCATGCTGACCAAAGAAAATGCCCCTCCAAAGAACCAATACCACCCCACCAATATCTATTTAAGACTAGAGAGATGAGTAGAGACAATCATAATGCCTAGGGAGAAAACATAACCCCGAGAGAGGAGAGGAAACCACAGATTGGAGAGAACCCAACCCTGGGAGACAAAATGATATCCACATTCAAATTCCCCACAAAGACACAATAGATTTCCCACAAGAGACAAGGATCTCACCACGGGATTAATAGGGCCTTCAAACACATGAACAGAGAGACAAATCCAAAGAAACTCGTGTTCCCCACCACCAAGAGCATAAACAAAACCAAAGACTCAAACATCCAATTCCACAGACCAAGAAAATTTCCTTGAATTGAATGTGGAAAAGCACCAAAGGGCTCTTTTGTCTGGCCCAACCCCATTCACGATGAAACTCCATCAACCACCCTAAGTTTATACAGATTGTTTCCCAGACCATCCCAAAAAGTATTTCACCACAATGGGCCAACATTATTTCTCCTGAGCCTACCCTCGTTTGCCACTTCCAGTTATCATGCTTACTAGCACCACAAACAATGACAATTATTTGTTCACAATGACCTGCATATGTCCACTTAGTGTACCCACAACCCTCATTCATGCATGTGTTCATCATAATTGTCAAGGATAGGTGAAGGGCATTTATTTCCTTCCATGTCCTGTTCTAAGATTGTTTCCAATTGTTAATCCTTCCACATGCATCGAGTTACCCAAGGTGTTTGTGATAGCAAGGTGACAATAGATGCAAAGCTTGTTGATGCATATGGTACACTTACATAAAAATATAATTATTATTGTTATAAATTCTTAAAAAAATAAAAATAACTATATGAGAAAATAACATTAATATTAACAGATAGCACCATCTAGAACATACTGACATCACACCATTAACTTAACACTAAATTGTTAAAGCATATTTCAATGCAAAATATGCAAGTATATTTCTTTTCCTTACACATGCATTCATTTCTTACATTAACCCAAAAGAAAATGGATTATATTTTTAATCCCCTCAAAACATGTTAGTTCTAAACATTATGATATGAGCCTATCTTATGTCCTAATTTATGACCTATTATTTATACTAGACCATATGTTTATAGGCATTATTGAATTTCCGCTATGTGGCATTGTATTTGTACATATCATTTTTCATTTTGTTTTAAAAAAACAATAATATTTTTATTTTATGGATGAACAATAACCATCAAATAATTTCTTCTTTATCTGGTTTTAATATCTAGGTTTTATGTATGGGATAATGGTTTGGTGTTTACGGATATTACAAGGTTTTTTTTTTTTTATAAGTTCAATGATGATCAAATAAATTGTTGAATATCTAGTGAATATTAGTAACTAGTTAAAATCATATTTTTGGTTTTGGAGTATAACTTAAAATTATTTTTGATTCGATAAGATATCATTTTTCTTGAATATAAGGAAACAAGTTAATGGTCCAAGACTTCAAAGTATTTGAGAGGACTGGAAGTATACCCCCTTATGGACCATCAACTAATTATATTAAATGGTTAGGTTTTCTTTACAAACGATGAAATTTCTACACACTAGGGTCTTAAAATTATATCTGCAAAAATTAGACTAATAACCATAAATATTGTAAGTTTTTCCTAACTGAAAAAAGAAAAAAAAAAAAAAAAATATATATATATA
>JASDQU010013402.1:439344-451494 GCA_032191745.1 Picea mariana | reverse complement strand
GACGAGATGTCTTATTCTCGACTGCGTGCACGCATACTCCATTGGGCGGTGCCATCGGTTTCAAACAACTTGCTACAGCTAAGAAGCACTGGAAGCACATGGGTTTGATATATATTTCAAACCTTATCATCTGCCCACATGGCAACTTGCAATATCAATAATGGGAGACTGTTATCTGGAAATTATTTTTCAAACCTTATCATGGCAACTTGCCATATCAATAATGGGAGAGGGAGATTGTTACGCGCCATATTTTTTTTTCCCAGTAAATCGCTACAGTATCCAGGCAGAGGCATGATCGAATACCAGCCATCAAAATTCCCTTGTTTTGAGAAGGAGTCAAGGCAGACGCCTTGAAGAATTACCTACTCAACATTAATTCACGATTTTCTTTCTTTCTCCAGGGGGATTCTGGGTGTGGGGCGTCCAAACAAATCGGTGGTTCGTTCCATATAGGGCTTAAACGGCGTGTATGCAGAGTATTATTGGGGAAGTACTCTGATCGCATCGAGACGTACAACAGGCGTGAAATTAAAAATATATTCCGGCCAATTGATTTGGGGAATCTCTTGTTCAGAAATACTGTCCCGCCGACCTTGACCTCATTAAAATATTTCAATGTCGACCTTCTTCATCCAGAGCATTTCAATAAGATATGAAACGGTTATGAGCTGCGACGCAATTAATGCTGTTTGGACATATATGATCGAGTATGTTTGACGAGCCGAATTGGTGGGTTTTCTCGTGAGTTTTTTTATCTGATTTTGTTTAAAATCCTGCGATGAATTATATGGTTCGATCTGTAGATTTGAGTGATTAAATTTGTATAATCAAAATGTTTTAGGGGTTATTCTGCACGCTGAATTTATTTATACATTTAGAAAGGCAATTTAAACAACAGAAAATAGAGATTTTGTCCAAATTTACATCTCCTGTTTCCAATCAATTCTTACCAAAAAAACCCAAAAAGTAAAACGTTTAACCAACACTGAATTAAATTTGATAGATAAATTGTTTGTTAAACAGTGATTTGTTAATTCAATTTTCTTTAAATATCATTAAAATTTCTGGATGTTTCACATTCTTCTTTGAAATTGTTAAAATAGATAACGAAGTTATCAAAACCATAAAAAAAAAAAAACTAGACTGTTCCATTTTGAGATCATGTTTCTTCTTCTTTGAAATTGTTAAACTGGATTATAAAGTTGTCAAAACCATAAGACTGTTCCATTTTAAGATTGTCATTATAATGATCTTATTTAAAACTTAAAAAACAATTGGAGATCATGTTTCTTCTTCTTTGAAATTGTTAAAATGGATTATAGAGTTGTCAAAATCATAAAACTGTTCCATTTTAAGATTTTTCTTCTTTGAAATTGTTAAAATGGATTATAGAGTTGTCAAAACTATCAGAGTGTTCTATTTTAACATTCTTATTATGATTTTATTTAAAAATTAAAAAAAAAAAAACAGTTTCATTTGAGATTCCTATTATAATGACCTCATTTAAAACAATTTTAAACGTTCCAATATTTACAACATTAAAGTACTTTTAAACTGATCTTATTTAAAACTTAAAAAACAATTTGGGATCATGTTTCTTCTTCTTTGAAATTGTTAAAATTCCTATTATAATGACCTCATTTAAAACAATTTTAAACGTTCCAATATTTACAACATTAAAGTACTTTTAAACTGATCTTATTTAAAACTTAAAAAACAATTTGGGATCATGTTTCTTCTTCTTTGAAATTGTTAAAATGGATTATAGAGTTGTCAAAATCATAAGACTGTTCCATTTTAAGATTCTTCTTCTTTGAAATTGTTAAAATGGATTATAGAGTTTTCAAAACTATCAGAGTGTTCTATTTTAACATTCTTATTATGATTTTATTTAAAAATTCAAAAAAAAAACAGTTTCATTTTGAGATTCCTATTATAATGACCTCATTTAAAACAATTTTAAACTCTCCAATATTTACAACCTTAAAGTACTTTTAAACTCTCCAATATTTACAGTATTAAGTGCATTATACTTGTTCAGAATAAGGGATAGTCATTATCATATATAATATAAAACAGAGTATAAAATTTTGATAACCAAAATATACAATTTTAACAAAAATTTGATTGAAGATTAAAAACAACATATAAATACCATTGATGGAGTACCATATGTAACAACCAAAACCCTTTAATACAACCTGTATTAAAGGCGAGGGAGAGCTTCACAGGCGATTGGTAAAGCCATGCATGCAAGTTTGTCCAGAAAAGGGATAGGATCTCTGTGTAACTACCCAAGGACAATATGGGTTCATGGTGATTGTCATATTAGAATGTGAATAGAAAGTAAGTTTGTACTTTTATATTTATGCTCCTCGGTCCCATGCCATGTGCTTACCGTGCACCAACATGACCTCTCGTTTCATAGAGAGGTACATTTTCCTTTTCATAGACTCGTACGCTTAGATAAGGGATGGAATAGTGACAAATAATTCAGATGTACATGACATCTTATCAATGCCATCGTAAACAAAATGCAGTGGGTTGGGACCTTGGGGACCATCTCACACAAGCGTGAGTGCACGGTGTTGGGACCATTTCACACAAGGGAGAGTGCAAGGGGGTGCAAGTATTTGGTGTTGATAGTGATAGTTGAATGGGTGGCTACAGTTCTTTATGTGATATTCTTTATGCTACACACACAATTATAAAGTGTTTTAAAGTTTAATAACAAGAAATGTATTAATTTATATTAATTTATAGGACAAATTTATAACACCTTATAGGTTTATATGTTTTTTTCTAAGAAAAATTGCTTAAAGAAATTTAATGGATATTTCTCCACATTTATAAATGACGATCCTAATAAATTTAGATTAGTGCACCCATTTAGAGGGATTCAAATTGGGTGCATGCTAGCATTCAATTAAGACTATTTTCACACACATGTATATAAGGCATCTTTTACAAACTAAACATTTGTAATTCTAACAATCAAATTTTAACATATCATGGGATGAACAATTACAACACCTTCATCAAATATTGCATATATTTTGACACAAAGATTGCAGGTAAACTTCCATTCACTACCTTGTGTTTGTCATTAAAATATAAGGACCTAAGTGGATCTTGAAAAACTGTAGATTGCACAAAATTGTTATTTACCCAAGAACACTACAGAACTTCACATATTATTAGGTAAGATAAACTTCTAGAGACATATTGTTCTAGGTTTGTAACACCTAGTATGGCCACTTAACAAGTTGTCAAGAGGGGAACCAAAGAAACATGTTTTATGCTTGACCAAGACATAGTAGCAAGCACTCAATAAAGTGAAGCAAAGATTTGTATTACATCCATCTTGTCGAGTGTTCCATACCTAGCTCAACCTTTTGAAATAGAAGACAATGCATCTGATTACTACATGGGAGTTATCCTCACCCAACATGGTCATTTAATTGCTTTGCACTTTCAGACACAGGTAAAATCATGAAGCTGGGTAACACTTTCATGACAATTAGGTCTCCAAAATTTCTAGCGGTATTTTTTTGGCCGAAAAAATGTTGCTAGGAATTTTTTCGGCCGAAAATTTGCACGTCAAATTTAACGGCTCCCTCGAAATTCATGTACAATGTTTTTTGGATGAATTGTTTTCTCGTGGTAAGCATATTTCGGCCGAAACGTTTATTTTTAACGGATTCCGTTAAAAACTAGGTTTCGGCCGAAAACCTGAAAATGGGACTATTTGCAGGAAATTGCAAATTCTCTCCATCTTACTTCATCTTTAGAGGCAACGAACTCTTACAAATACTTAGAATTTAGTTTCATAATTGATACCAACATTTTAAAAATTGAATCTACTTTAATTGGGTATAATTTGTTTTCATTTTCATTGTTTTTATCTAATTTTATTTAATTTTATAAAAACATTAATGCATAATATTTTTAGGTGAGATTATGATTCGGTGAAATGAAAAATTCATATCTCTAAAAATACACAGTGGAAAATAATGGAAAATTTATATTCATAATCGTTAAATTGTTCTCTTCAAAAGGGTATTTTTAGATTTTACTTTTAAGTAAAAAGGTGTAGAAAAACATGTGTTTAAAATCTGCGCTTGGTCAACTTCAAAAAATTCTAGAAACTATAATATTCATCCGTTAGATTCAAAATTATAGTCATAATAAAATAGAGAGAGTCTCTCTAGATTGTTGCACTATATTTCATTTCTTAAAAACATAAGTTTAATAATAGATACATTTTTGTGGAAAACAATAACTCATTATCACTCCTTTCATGTTTGAGGAACATATTGTTAAACAATTGTCAAATTGACATATCAAATCTTGATAAAAAAAAATTGAAAAATAGTCATTGGAAAGATAACAAAATTCTTCACAAGTTTTGTTTTTACTGTAAAGTGAAATTCTAAATAAAAAAAATACTTTTGTATGCCAGAAGTTGAAGAACTTGTGAAAATACAATTTTTTTTGTCATAAAACAAGCAAAAGTGTTGCCCATCTTCATGATTTTACCCACACTCAATGAAGAAATATGAAATTACTCTACCTGGGATAGATATTTGTATTGTAGTGTACATAATGATAATGAAGTTCACTAAAATAAGATATTGGATAACATGGTTATGAGTTTGCTAAGATGTAATCCCTTAATATATTTTGATTGAGGTTCAAAAATCAAAGCAAAAAATGTTTGCAAAGGAAATAACAAAAAGGATGAGTTAAGGAAGGAATTGAGAAATATGAAGAAATCAAACTACTTCTTAAGCATAATCAATAGTTTATTAATGATGTTAATATATGAAAATATACCTACAAAGGGAAAATCAAAGATAGATAGGGTTGAAATGAATGAATCATTGAAGAATCACTAAATGATGATGGGATAAAAGTGAAAAGGAAATAAATAATTGAACAAGGAAGAAATATGGAATAGATCAATATTCAAATTCAAAAGGAGAAATACGAGAACGTGTAAGAAGGTCACCATAAAATATACGAAGAAGTTGAACTCCAAATTGAGGATGCACGGGTAAAATATGATGGTATTATCTCATAAGAAAGAGCAATTAGAGATAAATCAAAATATTTGGAGAATACCATTGTACTATAAAAGAACATGAATAATAAGTTTGTAAAAATTCAAGAAACCCCATTTATGTTTGATCTCTATTTTATGAGTAGAACGAAATGAATACACATTTATTTTATTAACACAGAGATACAATGAACAATACAAAGATACAATAAAACTTGGCTTCTATTCAATAAAGAAATATGTTGAAACTATAAAGTGCAAACTGAAATAAGCTTGCTAGAATGGTGGTGGCTTATTTCTGAGAAGAGATGTGACGAATGCACTCATTCGCAAGATGATTACAATGAGGCTCCAAACACCTTTTTACATCAAACGAATGCCAAAACCCTAGACATCCAAAAACCTAACCTAGGAGATGAAGCGCCAAAAGTCATGTGGGCCCCGTTGGGGTAAGTTGGTACATCAACTTCTCGGGGTCATCACTTTTTCTTACGATCTTCGTTTTAGGCGCACGATAGCTCGTTGGAAATGTCTATCCAAGGAATACAAATTATGCCATCACACTTTGAATCTGTCTATAGTGTGACTATGGCAAGGCATTATAAAACATTTTTAGGGCCTCAAAACGGCCCTGGAAGTTTAGGACCCGAAAAGCTAGAAACAAACTGCCAAAATAAAAATTGAAACCGCGAAGATGAAATCTATATGTGAGCGAGTTGGAATAGGCAGGTGTCCAACAATATCCATCTAGATCAATCCTTACCCCTTAGGAAGAAATGGTCTCCATTGCATTGAGTTCCCCCGTCGAATGAGGAAATTTCTGTTGAATTTGGCCCCAGGTGAGCCACTTACCTTCATGCAGGAGTTTCCATGCTTTGATAACCCGATAAAGATGGATATTTTGTTAGCAAGTTCCCTTGACCTATGTTTCCATGACGTAATCAATGGATGTCTATTCCATGAATTTAGGGTTGAGCTCTTTTGGTGTCAATTGTTCTACTACCTCATAGGTGTCCAATAATGGTGGAAAGTATGGCCGAAGGAGGTCCACATTAAACAAGGGGTGAAATATAAGGAAGGGGGGAATGTTGAGCTCAAAAGAATTATCACCCACAACCTTGGTGATTGTATAAGATCCATAGCGGAGTGGACAAAGTTTCTGATAGGGTCCTATAAGGCATTCTTTCTGCAAGTGCAACCAAACTTTATCTTCCACCTGAAACTTGTGTGGCACCCGGTGTTGATTATGGCGTTGCTTGTACTTTGCAATGGACTTCTATAAAATACCCTGAACCTGTTGGAGGATGTGTTGGATACTCTCAATGAACTGGGTAGTTTTGTTGGCTTTAGTTTGAGCGTGGGACAAGTCTGCCTAGGTGAACTAAAGGGGTAGTGCAACATCCATGGGACCCGATGGTTGAAATCCCAACCCCACATGAAAGGGGTTGTGACCAGTGGAGCTATGTATGGCTTTGTTGTAGATGTGTTGAACATAGGAAAGACTCTCATCCCATGTGTGGGGATGCTTGGAATTGTACATCTGAAGGATATACACGATCATCC
Source organism: Picea mariana (assembly GCA_032191745.1). Classification (NCBI taxonomy): domain Eukaryota; kingdom Viridiplantae; phylum Streptophyta; class Pinopsida; order Pinales; family Pinaceae; genus Picea; species Picea mariana. Next base: position 444,866 of record JASDQU010013402.1, on the reverse strand, counting down.
AGCTGAAAACCTCAGTTTGGCCATTCATCTGGGGGTGGAAGGCAATGGATTTGGTGAGCTTAGTGTCCAACAATGACTACAGGCTCAACCAAAATGTGTTGATAAACAAAATATCCAGATTTGAGGCGATGGTTTGTGGTATCCCAAAATGTACCCAAACTTGTTGAAAGAATAGCTTGGCAGTGGTATCTGTTGTGATGATCTTCTTGCAAGTGACCAGAATTGCCATTTTATAAAAAGGATCAACCACCAAAAAAACACAGTCATTTCCCCGCTTGGTTGACGGAAGGTACGGTATGTAGTCCATCGAGATGGATTCTCAAGGCCTTTCAAGAGTAGGAAAAGGGGTGTACATACCTTGTTTCTTAATGGTTGGTTTGGCAATGGCACACGAAGTGCAAGACCTGATATACTTGATGACATCCTGTCAATGTTTCAGCCAATAGAACTGTTGTTGTAGTACTACCACTATATTTTCTACATCGAAGTGTCCTGCCACCCGACTGTAGTGGGCTTCCCAAATTATCTTCACTCGCTCACTTGATGGAATGCATAGATCGCCCATATGGTACAACAGCCCATCCTAAAGATGGAAATCAGTGACAATTGTGTTTGCGCTCAACATCTAGTAGGTGGCGGTGAAGTCAGGATCACTCTCATAGAGTTGGGGCCATACAGAAGTCTCATGGCTACAAGATTTTAGCACCGTGGTGAGTGCTGCAACTAAAAGGAGATTAAGAAAATCAACAATCCACTTTTTGGCTTCATGTCTTATACTTGATGTTGAGATGGAACTGCTGCAATTATGTGGACCAATTCTAATGGTGATCATTCTGAATTTTTCCTTTTGTTTGCATGAACTATAGTGGCTTATGATCAATGGATGTCTGTCTCCTTCCCAAGAATGTAATTCCTCCACTGGCGATGGGTTTTCACAATGGAGTACATTTCTTTTTCATAAGTAGGGTAATTATGGATGACATCTGATAGTGTCTCACTATGATAGGCCATGGGGTGTCTGTATTGAGTGAGAATTTCACCCACAACATAGTCTAAAGCATATTTTCCAATCTCAAAGGACTGTTGCATGTCGGGTAATGAAAGCACTAGGGATGAGCGCAAGCATTGCTTCAAATCATAGAAGACTTGTTTTTGTGATAGGCCCCACACAAAAGTTTCCTTACTACCACCCCTGGTTACTTGGATGAGGGTCCATGCAATATGGGATAATCCCAACATGAACCTGCAATAGAAATTGGCAAGGCCTAACATCTCTGAAGCTTAGTGAGTGTGGTTGGAGCTAGCCAATCACGAATGATCTGGATCTTAGTTGGATCCATATGTACCCCATTCTTATCAACAATGTAGCCTAGGTATTGGACCCTGTCCAGGCCGAAGGAGAATTTTTCCAAATTTTCATATAGCTTGTGTTGTCGTAGAGTGCACAGAACTTATTGAATATGCTACAAGTGTTCTGCCCAAGTCTTGTTGTAGATGAAGATGTCATCCAGATACACCACCACAAAAGAATTGGTGAAAGGCCACAAGATATCATCCATCATCCTCATGAAATTTGTTGGGCCATTCATCAAACCAAAGGGCATGATCAACCACTCAAGAAGACCTTCTTTGGACTTGAAGGAAGTTTTCCATATATATGTTCACTCTATTGGGACCAAATGGTGGCTAGACTTCATATCAATCTTACTAAATTTTTTGGCCCCCTTGAGTTGGTCAAAAAGATTGTCAATTTGGGGAATCGGGTACTAGTTTCTGACTATGATTTTATTTAGGGCTCGGTAATCGATGTAGAGTCGTCAGGTCCTGTCTTTCTTCTGCACAAGAAATATTGGGCTTCCAAACGATGATGATTTGGGTCAGATGTGTCTCTTTTGGAGAATTTCTTGTATCTGACGCTCGATCTCCTCATTTTTTAATAGAGAGCGGTGATAGATTGGCCCATTGGGTAGAATTGTGTTGGGGGTCAGATTGATTAAATGCATGACCTGAAAGTGCAGTGGTACCCTTCTCCTCTTCTCCTTCCTCTCACTTTGAGAGTGAATCACGAAGCAGACAAACTTCCTGGTCTGAGAGATGACCTTTCTACATTGCTTGACAAAGATCAAGGAAATGGCACTAGGTGGGACTACCTTTATCCTATACAATTCCCTGTCCAAAGTAATAATAACATTGCAAGGCTTAGACTCATATACAACATGACGTTTCCATAAATAAGGTTGGCCCAAAATAACATCACAAACTTCAAGGGGAGTGACATCACACAGTACCTCATCTTTGAAGGGATTGATATCATAGGACATGCAAAACGGTTGGCTGACACAAAGATCGCTTCCTTGGAAGAGCCATTCGATGGTGTATGGTTGCAGGTGCGACATTGTCGGCAGGGTCAACAGCTTGACAACCTCTGTTGAGATAATTTTCTTCTGACTACTGCTATCAATGATGAAGTGCAATGGAGTACCCTTCACCCACATCTGTGAATGAAATAGGCGCTCGCCTTCCTCTGGCTCATCAGGTTCACTGGGATGGATCTTGGTGGTAGCAATGGTGGCTCGATTCTGCATCAATAAGCTGTCTCCCTTTTTTTGGTTCTAACTCAGATTCAGAACCCGCATCTGATTTAGAGGCTTTCACTTCTACCACCAATGACTACTTTGAGCAGCAATCAACAGTTTTATACCAGTGGATCTTATGGAAGTCACACCACTTCTCGGTGTCTTTCTTCATATTTCCATTGTCCTTCTTTGTTTGTGGCTTAGATTGATTTCTCTAAGGTTGTCCATATTTTCTCTGCCCTTTTTTATGCGAGTTGGGGTTTCCCTTTCCCTGCTTTTGTTGTGGGGGGTCCCTAGACCCAAACTGTCACTTCTTTTGTTTAAGATCGTTCTCTATTTTGACAACATATCGATAGGTTGCGCCCAAGAATGAGATGTCCAAAAACTCCATTTATTTCTGGATGTATCTATACAGACCACTGTGGTACTTGAGCACTAGATGTCACTCAGAATATTTGATACCTAGCTTAGTGTGCAAGGTATGGAAAGTATTTGTGAACTATGGCATTGTTTGGTCCCTTTCCTGTCGTAGTGTGGTCCTTGTATACATGTCATCATAACTTCCAACAGGGCAATATTGTTCCATAATATCATCCCTAAAGGACTCCCAGGTGAGTGCGACTATAAATAACGAGAGTTCCTCTATTTTCTTTTACTCACATAAATTATCCCACCAATATTTGACATGGGAGATGGCTTTGAGGTGCGCAAATGTAATATTTTCTCTATTGGAAAAGTTATGGATAGAAATACCCTTCTAGTAGATTCAACCATTTTTCTACACCATCTACGTCTATCCGACCTTCAAATATGGGAATATCAAAGTTGATTTGTACCTTGAATGGGGCAGGGCCTCCACTCAAGAAATATGTGTCACCTGTTGGTATTCATTGAAGTATTTGTGCAAAACTATCCATCATCTCATTCCTATGTTGCGCGAGGGCTTCCTCAAGCAAGAGTTAGAAAGGATCTCATGTCTTGTCATCCTTATTTTATCCTGCCATGGAAGGTCGCTTGGGTGTGCGAGAGCTCTTTTTCTCAAGAAAAACAATCTCGAGACACAACTCTTTGTACCTTGACCTTGACGGGGACATGCACTAAGAATGACAAGGAGCAGACCGCTCTGATACAATTGATCCAGATTTTATGAGAAGAATGAAATGAATACAAATTTATATTATTAACGTAGAAATACATTGAACAATAACAAATATACAGTAAAAATTGGCTTCTATTCAATAAAGAAATATGTTGAAACTGTAAAGTGAAGATTGGAACAAGCTTGGTAGAATGGTGGCGACTTATCTCTGAGAAAAGATGTCACGATTGCGCTCATTCACAAGATGATGATCACAATGAGGGTCCAAAAGTATTTTTACATCAAAAATGAATTCCAAAACCCTATACATCCAAAAACCTAACCCTAGGAGATGAAGTGCCAAAATTCATGTGGGCCCCCTTGGGGTAAGTTGGTACATCAACTTCTCATGGTCGTAACTTTTGCATACGATCTTCGTTTTAGGCACATGATATCCCATTGGAAATTCCTATCCAAGGACTTCACATTATGTTTTCACTCTACCTTTGTGTATAGTGTGACTATAGTGGGCCCAAAAAATGTTGTTTAGGGCCTCAAAACGGTCCCGGAAGTTCAGGACCCGAAAATCTAGACAAAAACTACCAAAACGAAAACAGAAACTGCCAAGATGAAATATGTATGTGAGCCAGCTGGAATAGGTGGGTGGCCACCAATATCCACCTGGATCAATGTTGGAACCATATCAACATCCTCATTATCAAGAAAGTTGGCAAGAAAAAAAAAGATTGACATCAACATTACCATTGAAGAAGATGGTAGAATGAGCAGTATTCGTGGAATGGGGAATCATAGAAAAATTATATAGAATGATATTATTAAAGATAAATAACTACTAAAAATTGGATAATCTACAACAATGAAAGGAATCAAAGGAAATCAAGCTATCAAGGATTAACACTGTAAATAATTGAATCTAGATGGATGGATAATCATGAGTGGAAACAAGAAATAAAAATATAAGAAAATATTATTACTTGTGTTGATGTATGAAAATATACCAAATCAACCATAGGTGCTTCACTTTTTTGGCCAATATCCTATCACATTCATTCATAAAGAGGGTTTTTAAATTGTGAAAAATCAAGTCAAGGGGAGGATATTGGATGATGGCTTGGTGGGAAAGAAATGAATGCACAATCAATAATGGTTCAACACTATTTCAGAAGTAGAAATAAACATTGATGTCATACTTTCATCCATTTCTAATATTTTCTAAATCCTTCATATGGAAAACGAGATTGAGAACTAAAGCACCTATGTCACGTAGGTCTATATGTATCAATTATCCTAATCCCAGTTTTTTTATTTGTTTATGTATGTAGGATTTTATATATAATTTTATATGGTCTTCGTTTTTACAAGTTTTCTCTATTCCCTCATAAAATACAATAGTCTAATCCCATATTTAATGGTAGAGGTGTTCACCAGTTTAAGGGGATCTCATACAAACACTAATTTTTCACTATCTAAGGTTCCTTTTGAGTAGGTTATTTGGTTGGGAGAATGAGGGATTCTAGGTTATTGAAATGTTGAGGAATCAAATATCACCACGTAAAATATATGATTCCTTCATATAGCTTGATGGGGATTTCCATAATTTCCTTTTTCATTACAGAGGGAGAGGATCAGGATTACCCCAATTTTATGGAGCTTAGTCAACCAATTAAGTCTCCTATTTGGAAATATGGATCTCATCCCTAAAGTGAAAATAATATCCTTGGTGTTATTTTTGAACTTAATCTTAATATAAGAAAACACAAAACAACATTTTGTTAAAGTACAGGGAAGAAAGGACTCATTTCTACCTAAACGATAGTAAGAATACCACTAGGTCTGATTGAACCATG